>CAUYUJ010018573.1:180000-193939 GCA_963575745.1 Prorocentrum cordatum
GCCGCCAGAGGGGGAGGCGGTGGAGGAGGGGGAGGACTATGAGGAGGAGGGGGAGGAGGACGCGGAGGAGGAGGAAGAGGAGGCGAATGATGAGGAGGAGTATGCTGCTGATGATGGCGATGCCGATGCCGATGACGAGGATGGTGTCCATTGGGGTGCGTGCACGGATATGGTTAAGCGGGGAGTGGGGTGTCGTCTGCCAACGATTCGCAGGGAGCATTGCGACCGCAGCCCTTCTCGATTCTCAGGCTATGCAGTGGCAAGCGCCTCCGAACCTTCCACTGTGGCTGGTTCTCTGGTTGCAGCTCGGAGAGCTCGTGCAAGAGCAGCTCTCGCAGTCCGTGCGGGGGCGCGAGCTGGCAGCGGCTCGCAACTGGACGGCGAGCGCGGCCCCGCCGCCTCCGCCGCCCCCACCGCCGCCGCCTGCCGCGCCCGCGGCCGCGTGGGCGGCTGGGGCGCCCCTGTGGGCGGCGGCCGAGTGCCCCGCCTGGGAGCCAGCGGCGGAGGAGTGCCCCCGCGGTCGCGCCCGAGCCCCCAGCAGGCTGGGCCAGCGGGCCGTTGCTGTGGTGGGCGGGGCAGGTGCTCGGCGGCGCCGCGTGGCGCCTGTGGCAGGCGCGGCGAGGGGCGAGGACAGCGACGGCGACGAGGGATGGCGAGAGCTCACGTGCCGTTGCGCCTCGCCGCAGGGGGGTCGGAGTTCTGGCGTGCGGCGGCGGTGGGCTCGCGAGCCCGCGTGAGCTACTCGGACGATGACGTGGATCACGGGATATATCTACTATGGCCAGCTCGACGTGTGCGCGAGGACGGATCGGGGATAGATGGCGGCGAGGTCTGGTGGGTTCTCTCTCCCGACGGGGACGTGTGGAAGGAGCGGCTCGACGGAGAAGATCCTCTCACGGGCCCAAGCGGGGCTCGACCGATGCCGAACGCAGGCTACCCGTTGCTTGGCGCTCGGCGGCTGTACAGGTTCAGATAGAGACCGAATCTTGAGCAGATCATGGCGCTGAGCAGGGGGTGCCGTGACGTCGAGACGGCGAGGGGACATACTATGGAAGTATGTTATCGGGGACGATGGCCATCGTACTGAGCTGTCGGCTGTGTTGCGTGCTGCTCGAGGTGGCCTGGCTCAGCTTGTGGACGCCTCTCCCCCTGCAGACACGATCTGCGTGCTGATGGAGCCAGGCGGCGGGCGGGCCATAGGCGAGGCAGTGCACATGACGCCGACGGGCGTGGCGACTGGCAGCGACGGGCTGAAGTTCATGGGGTCGGAAGTGTCCCGAGTGCGTCGAGTGGCTGTCGGTAGTGCACCCGCCTTGGCCAGCAAGCAGATAGCGCGCCTGCGCCGAGCCATAGACGTGTTGGAACCGCTGGTTGACAGATCTGTGGAAAAGGGGGTGAAGGACCAGCTCGGGCTGAACGCTGGCGAGAACGGGGGTGAGGTCGGCAGTGGAGAGGAGCGCAAAGCGACCAGTAGCGTGGACGACGTGAGGACCCTCAGCGTCGACTTCGTCGGGCACGGCGAGAGGTTCAAGGACTGGCGCAACGTGGTGAGCGAGATCACGGCCGAGAGCTACCCCGACGACCCGGTCGATGGGCCCGTGTCGACCGCCCACCTGTCGAAGGCCATGTACAAGAGCGGCGGCGACCCGATGCGATGGATGGCCGAGTGGAGCCGAGAGCACCGCATCGAGCGCACGGATCGGATCTACCACGAGCTGGAGGTTCTTTGCCACGCCCTTCTGCTAGCAGGAACCTACGACCAGGTGAACTTGGGCGGTATGAGGTCGTTGGAGAGGCTCGCGAGGCGGATCCAGGTAATCACCGACGCCCATTCTGTGCCTGGGGCTCCAGCCAACTGGCGGCTGGCCCGCTACCTCACAGGCGAGACGGGCCCAGGGGACGTGGTGGCGCCTGGGCTGCGCAGCTTCGGTGCCAAGCGGGCTAAGGAGGACGCCGGGTTCTTGAACGCTCGTGTTCGGGGCCTCGCGGCGGCCGAGCGGCTCGAGACAGAGAAAGGTGACGGCAAGGGCGACAAGAAGGGGCCGAAAGGGCCGAAGAAGGCCCCCGACGCGACCGCGTCGGGAGCTGACAGATGATGATGGAAGGTGTGGCCGCTGGACGTGGTCCAGCCGGCGGCCTCGAGTGTGCAGGGCCGCCTGGGCCGTGGCCTGGGGGCGGCGCTCGCGACATCTTCCCGCTGCCATTGAGGGGGGGGCTCGTGGGCCAGACGGCGTCAGGACGAGGACGGGTTCGATTTCGCCAGCGGCGCTTTCACGATGTACTGGTGAACGAGGCTGTTGACAGCCCCAATTGGCTTGCAGGGGCATCCGTGGGGTCCCCCACGTTCCACGACGCCCGTGACGGCCGTGCAGCTCGACGTCGCGCAGCGCGTCGATGGGCAGGTGAACGACATCGTGCAGCCGATGCGAGGCGTGGAGCTGCAGCCTCCGCATTCAGCCCTGCGGGAGTTGATGCGAGGGAGGTCGCCTTACCTCGGCGGCCCTCCCGAGGACGTGCTCGCCCCTTACCGACCTGGGCTGCCGTCGCTTCCCGAGAGCATCGCCGAGGCGCCTGCGCTTCGTGAACTGCTTCGGGGGCGAGCGCGCCAGTGCGTGGAGGGGCAGGGCGAGCGCGTGCTGCGGGGCCGCGAGAGCGTGCTCGAGGCGCTGGAGCGTTGCCCGCGGGTGCCCTTCAGCGAGCCATCGCTGGTGCGGAGCCGGCGGCGGTGCGGTGATTTTGTGAGGGGTCTCGCGAAACGTGGACTGGTGTCTTGTGCACGTCAGGTCTCGGAGATGGTGGGCATCTTTTTCGCGTGGAAAAAGGGGGGGGGGGGCAGACTCGTATGATTTTGGATTGTCGCAGGAGCAACGCCTGGTTGATAGATCCCCCGTCGGTGCAGTTGCTGACGGCGGAGGGTCTCTCGGCCTTCGAGCTCGAGGAGGGCGGGGGCGCCGAGGGCCACTTGCAGGCGGCCCTCCAGGCGGCGCTCGAGGACGTGGAGTTCTCGGTGGGGGTGGCGGGCGTGAAGGGCGCCTTCCAACGCGTGCGGCTGCCGCCCTGGATGAAGCGCTTGTTCGGCCTGCCCGCCCTGAAGGCCGGGGGCGTCGGGCTCCACGGGGCGATGCTGGAGGGGGCGGGGGGGGGGGGGGGGTGCTCGGCTACGACGACGTTGCCTTCTCGGTCCCCGAGGCTCTCCCGATGGGATGTACCTGGAGCCTGTATACCTGTGCCAGAGCGTGACGGAGCTCCGCAGTCAGTTCGCGCCGAGCCTTCGCGACGGCACGCCCCTCAGCGACGTGGGGGGGCCGTTGGTGCTCAGGTCCGCAGCGGGTGCGGCACAGATCGAGCACCGCGTGTGCGTCGACAACATTGGCGTGATCGGGCAGAACGGGGAGCGCGTGAGCAGCGGCCTCGACGAGCTGGTGCAGGCTTTCGAGGCCGTTGGTCTACGCGTCCACGGGCGTGAGGTTCGGAGTGGCGGCGTCGAGGTGCTCGGCGTGGTGCTGGACGGCCAGAGGCTGCAGACGCGCCCGACGTCGAAGAGGCTCTGGAGGGTGCGCCAGGCGATCACGGGACTGCTCCAACTTCCTGCAGTCCGTGGTGAAGACCTGCGCGTCCTGCTGGGGCACTGCGCGTGCCTGGGCCTGGTGCGCCGCCCCGTGCTTTGCGTCTTTCACTCTTGTTATAGGCTTGTGACTAAAATGGGCAAATATCCAGCAACACTTTGGAATAGTTGCCGAGAAGAATTGAAGGTATTTCGAGGCTTGCTTCCCCTGGTCGTCTCATATTGGTGGTTGCCATATAATCGATGGGTGCAGCGTTCAGATGCTTCAGAGAGCGGGTTTGGTATAGCGGGGGGCTTCTGGGACCTCGAGGCTCTCAACTCCGTGGGGCGCTGGCGGGAGAGGGGTCGTTTCCGTGCCGAAGGGGGGGGAGGGGGGGGGGGGGGCTGACGCTCGTCGCTCCGCCCTCTCTGCCGCGGGTCTTGGGGAGTTTCTGACCGCCAGGGGAGAGGGCGTCGCTCTCTGTGTCGACGAAGTTGAGAAGGCCTTGACCGAATCCACGCTGCCCAGGGGTAACTACGAGATGGGCCCCGAGTTCTGTGAGGTGCCCACCTCTCTCCTGTCTCATCAGCCTTGGCGTAACGTAGGCCAGGGGACGTGGCGGTACAGTGAGCACATCGGCATTCTAGAGTCCAGGGCGCTCGTGAAGTCTCTGAGGCGTATTGCACTCACTCGTTTCGGCCTTCAGTGCCAGGCAGATCTGGTTAGTCTATAGCCTTGGTGTAGCACTAGCGCTTGATAGATGTAGGTGTCGTAGCTTCGCGATATTGCGGCATATTCGCAAGCTCGCTGCCTATCTTTTAAATCGTAACCTTAGGGCGATCGTCCGCTGGGTCCCACGTGAGCTTAACAATAGTGACGAAGGCTCGCGGGCCGACGGTGGCGAGCCATCCAAGATTCTAACGCGTCTGATTCCTGTCTCTCTGCCTGCCTTTTCTCTTCCCCCTGAGTCGACTCTCAGGGGCGAGGATGAGTCGAATAGTATAGTTGGCGACGACCCCCCCGTGTCCGTGCACGCCGTTCGGCCCCCTTAAGCTGTCGGCGTGCTGAACCTGAGTCAGTTCTTGGTTTCGCCGGTGCTAAGAGTGAATTCAGCGTGGATATGCGCCTTCGTTTTTCATTTTTATGTTATTTTTTCTGATATGCGCACGTCAATCGATCATGTGGCTCTGGCGTTCGTGTGAGTGCCGCGTGGCCAGCGAATTTCGAATGTCTTCCGTGCCCTTGATTCTTCCTCATCGTAGTCATTTATCTTATTCCTCTTGCCTGCATTGTTGTTCTCTTCATTTCCCTCCCGCTGTCATCTTCTTTTGTCAGGGCCTGCGGCAGGATCCAACAGGGCGCCGGGAAAGCTGCAAGTGAGCTCGAGGAGAGTCCAGCAGGTCCCGAGAAGGATTGCAAGCAGGCCCTAGGGTCCCAAGACAGGCTTTGTAGGGGTCCAGAACAACTTGCAGACCTGTCTCCTCGCATATGTTCTGACGCGTTTCGGCCGTGGTCCGCGGGATTCTACTGTTCATCCGCCTTTTTGCCTTCATTTCCGACGCCTCGCGTATTTCCGCCAGCCAAGGCAAAAGCAATCGCCGGGCGAGTTGCCTCGATCAGCATGTGTAGCAGCACGCGGCGCCGCAGCGAACCGAATGTGTTTTCATTGGTTCTGTGCGGGAGGAGGAAGAGGAGGTGGAGGAAGCGAAGGAACAAATATGGTGGCGAAGGACCAGTAGTAACGAAACAAGAGGAACAGCAAAAGGATGAACGCGTGCTGGAGGAAACAGCAACATGCTAGAGCATGAGAAGGTCGGAAGGATGATGAGGGACCTGAGGGGGGGGGGGAGGGTTACCAGGGGCCAGGGAGAGGTAGCGAACGCATTGGTGATCCGCGCAGAACACCAGTGCGCCGCACCCTTTCGTACACGAGGATGTAGGAATGTGCCGGGTGGGGGGGTGGGAGGAGCATGGGGGAGGTAGGAGGACATGGGGGTGAGAACACTCAGGACGAAGCAGTTCCAGAGACGGTGCCCAGGCAACTTGTGTTGATCAGAAGCGCGTGCCAGCATGGTGCTCAACCAAGAGGGCGACGCTGTTTACGTTAGAAACGTGAGGACGGCGCAGGAGGAATCGGAGGATTAACAGCAGCGGGGAAGGAGGACAAGGAGGAGGATGACGAGGAAACGGAGGAGGGGCGGGATGAGGACGAGGAGTAGGAAAAGGAAGGATGGGAGAGAAAAAGTCACGACGACGGCCAGAATCAATCATGGAGGATTTTGTTTGTTTTTTCGCACACGGCTCTTGTTAGAAGCCCCTTGGTGATTTGTGGGCCATTGTGGAGCTAAGTTGGAGCCATTTTGGGAGAGCCGACGGGGTCCTCTTGAGGCTGTTTCGGGCCTCCTTGGGATCCTCTTCGGGGTATCGTGGGCCCGTCTTGGAGGCCTTGGGGGCCCTCTCGGGGCCATCTTGGAAACGCCGTCAGTCAAAGAGTGCGGGGGGGGGGGTCCTTGCAGCGCCCCCTCTCTGGTGCCGCCCACGTCGCCTCTTGGCGCTCTCTTGGGGCGTTCTTCGGCTGCTCTTGAGCGCTCTCGGCGCCGTCTTGGGGCCTGTCGGGTTCTTCTGGAGGGCCATCTCAGGCCAGCGCGGCCATCTCGAGGCCTCAAGAGCCCATGGAAAACGAAAAGGCGACGAGACATAACACATAGCACACAATGGTTTTCATTTTTTTTTGTCTTGGAGGCCTCCTTGGAGAGCTCGAAGGGCACGCGGGGCCGTCTTGAAGCGGTCTTGACGACTCTCAGAGGCATGTTGGAGGCTATTCGGAATCGTCCTGGGATGCATTGAGCGATATTGGAGGCGTATCTGGGCTCCTTGCAGCCATCTCGGATACATTTTGGGCCGCGTTGGGCGCTCCAACGACCCGCGGCTACCTTCCCGCGCATGAAGGATTGGGCGGGGAACTGGGGAATCGTGTCCATGAAGGGGAAGAGTGGGCTTGGATGAATTACTTCGTCACGCCGCTCACGCTTAAAGGGGTGCTGGGATTCCTGTCTCCCTCCGGCCCTCTCCTGCGGCGTGCCCCCCCGCTCCCTGTGACTTCTCCCCCCCCCCTCCCTCCTTCCAGGCTCCGCGCGCGGCCTAGTGGAAACTTCGGGGAGAAAAACAACAACTCGTTTTGAATGCCTCTCCGAATTCTTGGTGGATTTTTCGTTGGGCGCGCGCGTCGAAAAAACGCGCGCGGACAAATCCGGAGGGCACCCGGAGAAAATCACGCGGCTTCCGGGGCAAATTCGCATTTGGATTTGGAAAAATCCGTGCAGAATTCACTCGAGAATCCGGGATAGTATTCCCAGGCGGCCGTGGAAAAATCCCACCAGCCATGCAGGGCGCGGGTCGTGGTTTGACGGGCTAGCTTATTCGCGCGTTTCTCCCTGGCAGGGACGGGCCCCCCCCCCCTGCCCTCTCGCCCCCCGGCGTGGACAGAGAGTGACCGCGGGGCGGTGGGGCGCCCGAAATGGCCGAAGATGGCTCCAAAGGAACCGCACGCAACCCAGGAAGGATTCCGAGATCGCTCCATATACTTGCAGATGGTACAATTTTGCTTCCAATGTGCCTCCAAGCCCCCTCAAGACCGCTTCGTGACAGCCCGCAATTGTCTTTCGAGCTCTTGAAGGAGGCCTCCAACAGGTTCAACTCCTCTACAATCACTGTGCACTTCAATTTTTTCCTTCTCGCCTTTTTGCTTGCCGTAGTTTCTAGAGGCCTCGAGATGGCTGCGAGTTGGTTTGAACTTGCTTTGAGAAGGGGCCACCAGGGCCCAAGTCGGCTCCAAGAGCACCAGAGAGCGGCCCCAAAAACGCTTCAAGGGCGTCGCAAGAGGGCCGCATTTGGCGACTGGGGGGCTCGAGAAGGAATGGGGCGTTGCTAGGGCCCCACTTCTTTGACCGACGGCTCCAAGATGGCCCCAGGAGGACCCCCGAGGCTTCCAAGAGGGGCCCAGGAGATCCCCGAAACGACCCGAAGAGGGCCCCAAGGGGCTCCAAGACAGCCGCCAAAGGCAGCCATAATTGCCCTAAGAGAGCGCCGCGGCGGCACCGATATGACGACGTTGATGGGGCGTCCCGCAGGCACCTAAATCGAACGACTCGAGATCCTCGATGATTGATGCCCGTCGTCGTCAGCGTGTTTTTTCTTCTCTATCCTTTATCTTTCCCTTCCTTGCCCTCCTCCTCCTCCTCCTCGCCCCTCTTCTGTGACCTCCTTTTTCTGCTCCCTCCCCGTTCCTGCGCATCTTCCGATTAATTACTCCTGCGCCTTTTTCTTTTCCCTAATGTAACGGTTGTCCTCGTTTTTTCTTGCGTTGCATGTTGCTTCACTTCGCTTTCATGCTTAGCGCAACTTGTTTGGGGTTCGAGTCTGCAAATGCTTTCTTCTGCATGTTCTTGCCCCTCCTATTTCCTCCTACTTCCTCCTGCTCCTTGATCCTCCCACCTCTTCCTACGCCCTCGCTGGTGAGGGCGCGCGGCGCACGCGCGTTCCGCGCGGATCACTGGTGCGCCTTTTGCCTCCCTCAGGCTTCTTGTGCTTCTTCCTACCTCCCCCAAGCTCCTTTTCCGTGTTCCTACCTGCTCATGCTTTTGCACGTTTCCAGTCTTTCCTATCACCGTGCTCCTTCTCTTCACCGTGTTCAGTATGATTTTCATGTTCTGCCCTCCTCTCCTTTGCTCCGCTGGCTGCGCCTCGTCATCCGCGAATACGGATGGGGCTCGCTATTTTCGCCGCTTGCCCGATTACCCGGCCTTGATCAGGGCGACTCGCCTTGTGGTTGTTCATGGATTGGCTCGCGAGGATTTGAGCAACGCGTCAATGACTTCACCGGGCGTCTAGGTGTTATTGTTGGCGTCTGGGCGTTGCCGCCGGGGTTTACCGCGGGCCAGTGCGATTAACAATTGCAAGCGGCGCGTTGGCAGGCATTCGCCTTCCTAGAGACATCTGTTCGGTTTCGCAGTGACCTTCTTTCGCGCTGCTCTTGTTTCTTTGCCTCCAGTTTGCGGCTGTATGTTTGTAGCCGTTGGCTGGGCTCCATCAGACGGCTATAATTCCGCTGCCCTCGCTCGATGTATGACCGTCCCCGCCGCAATGCTCGTGAACTTTCCGGTGGGCTGATCATTTGTGGTTTTGTCTGCAGTTGGACTGCGGGCGGAATGCGGGCGCCGCTTATGCAGCATTCCATGGTTCGTTTTCCTCTGAGGGCATCCGCAGTGGATTTTGCGCGCGTTTGTTTTTTTGTTGAGCAGATCAGTTCAATAAGATCTGTCGTTGTTCGGCACGAGACCACTAAAATGAAATTTGAAAAGGAAAAAATATCCACGCGTCCCTTCATAGCCCTTGGCGAAGCCAATCAGTTCATAAGCCAGTCTGTTCTAGTTGCTGTAATGCAGAATGTGAGCAATCGAGTAGCCCCGCTTCGGTGCACCAGCCAAGAGCTCTGGACACAAACGAGCATCGCCGTCACCCCTCCTTTCTCGTCCTCGGGGCTCCCTGCTCCTCTGGATCCGGTGGGGCCCCTGCGTCTCGGTCTCACTCCGTAGCCGTTTTGGCTCAGGCCGTTGCGGGCGCCTCGGGCGCTGCCGAGAGCTCGGCCGACCGCGACGGGCCCTTCCCCAGCAGCAGAGCCATCGTCGGCGTCGCGGCTGAGGGTGCTCACGTGGGAGAGAGCTCGAGGCGCGAGCGGGGCCCCGTTGGATGGCCGAGGGCCGCCAGTGCCAGCGGAGGGCTCGCGAGTGCAGTGCCCGGGGGCGGCGGCGGATGCGCAACCTGCCGCCGCCCGAAGCGCGTCACTGGAAAGCGGGCTTGGTCAGCTAGGGAGAGCTCGAGCGGCGCTGCCAGCGAATCCGAGGCCGCCGTCGAGCTCAAGCGGCAGAGGACGCTGGCGAGGCGTGTGAAGAGGCGGCACCACGCGGTGGCTCGTGCGATCGAGGGCGGGGTGCCGCTCGACCGATGCTTGGAGTCGGGCACGGTGACGCCGCGGGTGAGGGCCCAGTATCAGAGAGTGCTCGAGCAGTTGAAGCAGAGGTGTGGCCGCCAGGACTTTTTCGAGATGCCAGCGGAGACGATGGGCGCCTGCCTGGTCCACTACTTCACCTCGCTGTACCTGCTGGGCGAGCAGGCTTCGACGGGGATGTATGTCGCGGCGGCTGTGAGCCATTTCAACCCAAGGTTTGGGCGCTTGGGCGCGGACACATTACCACGGATGTGGAAGGCGCTGAAAGGATGGAAGCGGCTGGCGCCTGGGAGAGCCATGATGCCCGAGCCGCTGAACATCTGGTGTGCCCTTATGCATGTTCTGGTGGTACGGGGGCGACGGATGATGGCGGTGTCCTTGGCGCTGGCTGTGTCGACCTACCTCGGGCCGTCGTCCCTGTTCCGTCTGCGCCCTGGCGACATAGTGAAACCAGGAGGTGGCAGTCAGCACTGGGGACTCCTCATGCACCCCCAGGAGCGAGCGACGCCCGACAAGGTGGGAGAGTTCGACCTGAGCGTGAGGCTGGACTCCTCGTGGCTTCGGTGGATCGGGCCAGTCCTGAGCGAGATGCAGATGCTCGACCCTCGGCAGCCTGTGTGGGAGTTCGACTACCCCGAGCTGCTGCGCGAGATGAAGGCGGCCTGCCGCATGCTGCAGCTGCGGCCCGTCACGCCGTATCAGGCGCGGCACTCGGGCGCCGGCATCGACCGTGCCAGCGGCGAGAGGACGCAGGCAGAGGTGCAGCGGCGAGGAGGCTGGCGCCAGTTGAAGAACATGGCGCGCTACGAGAAGAGCGCGCGCCTCGGGCAGCGCGCGCAGATGCACGGGCCGATGCTGGAGGCGTACGGCGACCAGTGCCTGCGCGAGCTGGAGCGCGCCTTGGTGTGGGGGCGAGCGGTGCCGCTGCCAGGGGGCACCCAGCCCTCGCCGAGCGGTGCAAAGCGCTCCTGATCGGGGACGAGCTGGCCACGATCGGGTCGGGCCTCGCCGAGAGTGGGGTGCCTACCTGGATGTGGCGAGGCGACGCCCTCTGTGACGAGCGGCTGGGCGCGCCCCTGGAGCGCCGCCTCCAGGCGCACATGCGGCGTGGCGAGGTGGTCGTGCTTTTCCTGTCGCCCACGCTGCCGTCGGCGAGCAAAGCTGCAGGGAGGCTAGCAGGCCGCCGCCGTCTGCAGAGGTGTGCGGAGCGTTTGAAGCGTCTCATTGCCGCTGCCTGGCAAGCTCGAGTGCCGCTCCTCCTGGATATACCCCAGGGTAGCTGGCTCTGGCCACATCTTTTGAGCCAGCCCGAGGTGCCAGAAATTTTCGCGACGAAAGTTGTCAGTGACAGATGCATGTTCGGAGCCTCCTGGAGACACCGTTGTATATACATACGCGTTGGCACGGAGCCCGAAAACATATCGATATTGGCCCGTACTTGTGGCAGCTGCACAGGCATTTGTGATAGGACTGGCGTCCCTCATACCCGCCTACGGGGCAGAGATAACTTCGGAGCGAACCACACTAGTTACTCACTTAAACGCCCAGCGCTTTTAATCCACGCGCTCACTCACTCCCTCCAGTCCCTCGCGAGAGCCTCTATCTATAATGCTAACCCTGTGTAGGGGGCAGGGGGCTCCCGCGCGGCGGGGGGGTTTTCGTCTGACTGTTTTCGGTTCCATCTGAGCGGGGCCTTTTCGGCCCCTTGTCCCACAGCTCTGGAGGATCAGCTCGCTTATCGCAGCGAGCCGTCGTTATCAGAACTCGGTTCTCCGCCTAACGAAACAGCGTATCATGGGGGTGCGTGCGCGGATATGATTAAGCGGGGACTGTGGTGTCGTCTGCCAACGATTAGCAGGGAGCATTGCGACCGCAGCCCTTCTCGGTTCTCCCAGCCCGCCAAACCCTGGAGTGGGGGCTCCCGCGCGGCGGGGGGGTTTTCGTCTGACTGTTTTCGGTTCCATCTGAGCGGGGCCTTTTCGGCCCCTTGCCCCAGAGCTCTGGAGGAGCAGGTCGCTTATCGCAGCGAGCCGTCGTTATCAGAACTCGGTTCTCCGCCTAACGAAACAGCGTATCATGCTGATGATGTTGATGTTGTTGTTGACGGTGGTGATAATGATGCTTATGCTGATGCTGGTGATGCGGTTGATGATGATGATGATGATCATCATGACGGTGACGATGATGATGCTGCTGATGATGCTGATGCTGCTGATGATGATGCTGATAATGCTGATGCAGATGCTGGTGATGGTGATGATGCTGTGTATGCTGATGATGCTGATGACGCTGATGCTGCTGTTGTTGATGCTGCTGATGATGACGCGGATGTTGATGATGATGCTGATCATATTACTGGTGTAGCTGCTGCTGGTGATGCTTATGCTGCTGACTCTGATGATGCTGATGTTTATGATGCTGCTGTTGATGATGATGTTGATGATGTTGAGTAGGTTGATGCTTTCGATGACGATGATGAGCTGATGTTGCTGTTGATGATGATGATGCTGATGCTGATTCGGGTGACGACGATGCTGATGCTGACGATGCTGCTAATGATGAGGATGATGCTGATTATGATGATCACGATGCTGATGCCGCTGATGATGCTGATGCTGCTGATGATGATGCTGGTGATGGTGTGGATGCTGATGTTGATGATGATGCTGATGATACTGCGACTCTTGCTGATGATGATGCTGATGCCGATGATGATGCTGATGCTGCTGGTGATGGTGATGATGCTGCTGATGATGATGATGATGATGCTGGTGATGATGATGACGTTTGGTGTGATGACGATGCTGATGATGATGTTGTTGGTGATGCTGATGCTGATGCTGACGATGCTGATGCTGATGCTGATGATGCTGTTGATGATCATGCTGCTGATGGTGATGCTGATGATGCTGATGGTGGTGGTGGTGATGATGCTGCTGATGACGATGCTGATGACGCGGATTATGGTGCTTCTGATGATGTGGATGGTGATGAATGTGAGGATGACGATGCTGATGATGCTGCTGCTGCAGATGATGCTGATGATGATGATGATGCTGATGATGATGATGATGATGATGATGATGATGCTGCTGCTGATGATGATGATGATGATGATGATGATGAGGATGTGGACGATGATGCGGATGATGAGGATGATGATGATGATGTTGCTGATGCTGATGAGGAGGTGGAGGAGGATGAAGCGGCGGGGACTGAAGAGGACGACGAGGGAGAGGAGGACATCGCGGCGGAGTACAAAGAGGAGGATGATGAGGGGAAGAATGAGGAGGATGAGAATGCGTAGGAGTCGGAGGAGGAAGCGAGGACGGGGAGGAGGGCGCGGGTGATGCTGAGGATGATGATGCTGTTGATGTTATTGATGACGATGCTGCTGCTGATGATGATGAATCTGTCATGGCGATGCTGATGCTGACGCTGATGCTGGATGATGATGATGATGATGATGATGATGATGATGATGATGATGATGATGATGATGATGATGATGATCATGATCATGATGATGATTATGATGATGAGGATGATGCTGCTGCTGCTGATGCTGCTGCTGCTGATGATGATGATGATGATTATGATGCTGCTGATGATGAAACGGCTGCGGCTGCGAGTGCTGCTTCTACTGCTGATGATTATCATGCTGATGTCGCTGATGTTGATGATGCTGATGTTGCTGATGTCGCTGGTGATGATGGTGATGATGATGATGATGATGATGCTGCTGATGTTGCTGCTGCTGTTGTTGAGGATGATGCTGATGATGCTGATGCTGCTGCTGTTGATGGTGCTGATGCTCATGATGCTGATGCTGATGCTGATGATGATGATGATGATGGTGGTGATGATGATGCCGATGATGATGCGGATGCTGAGGATGATGCTGATGATGCTGATGATGCTGATGATGATGTTATTGATGATGCTCAGGCTGATGCTGATGATGATGATGATGATGCTGATGCTGATGATGATGATGATGATGATGATGATGATGATGATGATAATGACGATGATGATGATGGTACTGTTGCTGCTGCTGATGATGCTGATGCTGATGCTGATGATGCTGCTGTTGCTGCTGATGATGACGATGCTTATGATGATGATGCTGATGCGGCTGATGGTGCTGATGATGCTGCTGATGATGATGCTGATGATGATGCTGATGCTGATGCTGCGGCTGATAATGATGATGCTGCTGATGATGATGCTGATGATGATGCTGCTGATGATGATGATGATGATGATGATGATGATGATGATGATGACGATGCTGATGATGATGATGATGATGATGATGATGATGATAATGATGATGATGATGATGATGATGATGATGATGATGATGATGATGATGATGATGATG
>CAUYUJ010018574.1:0-105000 GCA_963575745.1 Prorocentrum cordatum
GTGTAAGTTCTACCCCAGTGGAGCGCAGGTGATGGGCCTCAGCAAGGCTTGCCAACATGCTGCCGCCTCGGGGATCAACAACTTCAGAAGGCTTAAGAGGGGCATTCGCACATGCAAGCAGAGTGTCACTGTGGACTTAAATGATTCCATCCCTTCGACGTGACCGTCTTCCCCCCCCGTTGCGCCGGCGTCTCGCAGACGCGGCTGAAGCGTGGGAGCTGCCCCCAAAAAGAAGAAGAGGGATGGGGGGGGATGGGGGTGGGGGGAGGAGGAGGGGGAGGAGGAGGAGGAAAAGGAGGAGGGGGGGAGGAGGAGGAGGAGGAGGAGGAGGAGGAGGAGGAGGAGGAGGAGGAGGCGGAGAAGGAGGATGGGGGGGGGGAAGAGGAGGAGGAGCAGGGGGCGGGCCACCTGGCCGCGTCGCTGGGCAGCGGCCCGCGGAAGCCAGCGCCACCCCTGCACATGTCCCGCGAGGTCTAGACTATATAGGCCTGATCGATTACACGTGTAAATAATGAATTGACGAGGCGACGCGGGCGATAGCTGCAGGCAGGGGCGACCAGCCAAGCAGGGGAAGGAAGTGGGGCCTTGGGGCGGCGGGCGGCGGTCGTTGCGTCGGCGCGGTGGCGGTAGTGGCGGTCGTCGTGGCGATCGTGAGGGTGACCGTGTCCTGTCGTAATGGTCATGGCGGTTGTCGCGCTGGTGGCAACCGTGGCGGTGCTCGCGGCGGTGGTGGTGGAGATCGCGGTAGTGGGCGCGCCGTCAAGGTGATCGTGAAGGTGGTCGCGTCCTGTCGTAGGCGGGCGCGCTGGTCGTCGCATTGGTGGTCGTCGCAGGCGAGGTCGCTGGCGCCGCTGCTGGCCTAGCGCCCGAGCGCGCTCATGAGCATCTCAGCACTGCCTCGTCGGAGGGTTCAGCTGACTTGCCGTGGGAGGCCGCCCGACAGCTCGGAGCGTTCGCCGTCGTCCAAGTTCGCTCCGCAAGCTGCGCGCGAGTCTGGCTGCTTCGTCGCTGGGCCGCCCCCCCCGTTTCGAAGACGAGCGGGGCGAGCTCGCCCCAGTGGGGGTGCGTAGCGCTCTCGCTTCTGATCCACTGCCTGAGCGGCCGCCCGGCCATCTGGGCGCCCCCGCGTGGTCGAGCGCGCGCACGCGACGCGCCAATCGATAAAGATCTGGCGGCTAGCGGCCGGGTCGCTCGCGGAGAGGGCGGGGGCGGTTTGCTGGGGCACCCATGTGCGGGGGTCGCGGCGATCCCAAGCGGAAGCGGCCTACTCCGCGGGCGCCGCGAAACCTGTAATTTCCCTCGTGCTTCGCGGAGTGCCAGTCGCGGCAGCTATTGGGGCGGTTGTTGCGCGGCTCGCCGATCTCTTGCACTTGACTGCGCGCCGGCCGTGCGGGTCGAGGGTCGATGGGGCTCGTCGCAGAAGCTACCGCCCTGGCGGCGGCGCTGACAGCCAGAGCCGGCAGGGCATACTGGGGTGCAAGATCACCGCCTCAGGTTGCCGTTGAAGTGCTCGTCGGACTGGCCGGGGTCGCCCGGCTGGCGCGGGAGGAGACAGCTGCCTGCCCCCGAGCGCAAGCGGCGGCCACCCCCCCCCCCGCTTGCCGCGGACGCAGCTTTGCCCCAGTGGGCATGCAGCTTGGGTCGCTGCTCCGCCGCGCAGCCAAACCAATCGAAGGGCGCTTGGGGGGGCGCCCGCTGCGCGGAGCGCCGCTTCCGCCCGTTGCGTTCGCGGGCCACGGGTCATGAACTCCTCCAGCGAGTTGGCCCCGAGGCAGGCCATCGCGTTTCGGAGCAGGGGGCGGGGGGGCCCAGCTGGCGGCGCAAGCGGCGGGCGCCGTCAGGGTAGCCGAGGAAGAGGCGCAGCCTCCGTCGGCGAGGCGCAGCGCGGCTTGGAGTCGCTGGTGGGGGCCCACGGGCCAGCCAGCTAGCTGTTCGAGGCAGCCGAAAAGTGCGCGGAGGTAGTGCGCGGCGCATCCGCGGGCGAAGGTCTGCGGCAGTGTGACGGCGCTCTCGGTCTGGAGGCCCGCCTGCCGCAGCTCGCGTGGGCTAGCGGCGAGCGCCGTCGCGGCTGTGGGCCCGTCCAAGCCGGCGTGGACGTTGACCCGTTCCCACTCCTGTTGGGGCCAGGGGGCCGTGTTTCCCTAGCAGGTGAGGTGGTCCACCTAGCGCGTCTGGGCGGTGGCTGTCAGGTGGTCGCGCCCGCCCCCCCTCCGACCGCGCCTGGGCCTTGCCCTGGTTGGCCGCTAGGCCGTGCGCCGCGAGGGCGTCAGTTGCGAACCCCATGGCATGGTCTGCGAACTTTGACGAGACAGAAAACCTCGTCGTCGAGGTAGCTGAAACCTCCACAGGAGGGGGAGGGGGCCTGGAGGCACAAGTAGAACTCGTCGACCGCGTCCGCAATGCCAATTGCGAAAAGCGCCTGTGAGAGCGGGCGCCCTGGGTTCACGCCGCTGCCGGCTCGACGGCTGTGGGCGCCGTTGGCTGGGTCGCCCCACCAGTAGTGCTGGATGGTCCCCGTGAGCCAGTGGTGGCTCTCGAACAGCCGAGGGGCTCGCTGGCGCACCCTTCCCAGCACGTTTCCAAAAAGGATGCTGTTGAAGGCGTCGGAGCAGTCGAATGCCAAAGCGACTGTTGGGACGGGAATCGGCGAGCTGGACGGCGCCTGGCTCGGCAAGCTGGTCGGCAAGCAGCTCGGGCCACCAGTCGGCGATATGGGCGGCGTCGGAGTCGACAAGCGGGCCGTCGTCCAAGTCGGCCCGCGGGCCGAGGCCAGGATCTGCATACAGGCCGGTCGGAATATGTAGGTAGAAGCATGAAGTAGGTTGGCGGGAGATGTCGATTGGGCTCGGGGCCGCCCCCCCCAAAAAAAAAACGCGATAATTACAAGAAATAGATTGCGACTTCTGGGCCCTCTATTAGCGGCGCAAACTAGCCCAAGGTCGCTCGGCCCCATCGGCCGCCCCTTCCCTCGCTGGCGTTGATTGTTTTCGGTTGTCCGTCGGTTATCCGTGGTCGCGCATTGCCCTCGGCTGGCCCTCGGTCGCTCAGCCCCTCAGCTGCCCCTCCCCTGGCTGCTTTTGGTTGTTTTGGGTCGTCCATCGGTTGTCCGTCGATTGCTCTGGCCGCGCATGTCCCCTCGGCTGGCCCTCGGTCGCTCGGCCCATCGGCTGCCCCTTCCCTAGCTGATTTTGGTCATTTTTGGTTGTCCGTCGGTTGTCCGTCGGTGGCTCTGGTCGTGTCTGGCCCCTCGGCTGGCCCTCGGTCGCTCGGTATCTCGGCTGCCCCTCCTCTTGCTGGTTTTGGATGTTTTCTGGTTGTCGTCGGTTGTCCGTCGTTTGCCCTGGCCGCGCCTGGCCCCTCGCCTGGCCCTCGGCTGGCCCTCGGCCGCTCGGCCGCCCCTCGGCTGCCCCAATCCCTGGTTGGTTGTGGTTGATTTCGGCTGGTCGGTTGTCCGTCGTTTGCTCTGGTCACGCATGGCCCCTCAGCTGGCCCTCGGTCATTCGGCCCCTCGGCTGCCCCTTCCGTGGCTGGTTTTGGTTGTTTTCTGGTTGCCGTTGGTTCTCCGTCGGTTGCCCTTGTCGCGCCTGGCCCCTCGGCTGGTTCTCGGTCGCTCGGCCCCTCGGCCCCCCCTTCCTTGGCTGGTTTTGGTTGTTCTCTGGTTGTCGTTGGTTGTCAATCGCGGGCTCTGGTCGCGCCTGCCCCTCGGCCGGCCCTCGGCCGCTCGGCCCCTCGGCTGCCCCGTCCCAAACTAATTTTGGTTAGTTTCTGGTTGCCGTTGGTTGTCCGTCGGTTGACCTTGTCGCGCCTGGCCCCTCTGTTGCTTCTCGGTCGCTCGGCCCCTCGGCTGCCCCGTCCCTGGCAGGATCTGGTCGTTTTCTGGTTGCCGCTGGTTGTCAGCCGTGGTCGCGCCTGGCCCCTCGCTTGGCCCTCGGTCGTTCGGCCCCTCGGCAGCCACTCCCCTAGCTGGTTTTGGTCGTTTTCTGGTTGCCGTTGGTTGCCGACGGACAACCGACGCACAACCGAAGGATAACCAACACCACGCCGAGCGACCGAGGGCCAGCCGAGGCGACCACAGCAACCGACGGACAACCGACGAACAACCGAAACATAACAAAAACCTACAAGGAAGGGGCAGACGAGAAACCCAGCGACCGAGGGCCAGCCGAATGCCGGGCGCGACCACAGCTACCGACGGACAACCGACGGACGGCCGAAAAATAATCAACACCAGCCAGGAAGGGGCAGACGAGCGACCGAGCGACCGAGGGCCAGCCGAGGGCCAAGCGCGACCACAACAACCGACTGACAACCGACGACAACCCGAACAAAAAAAAAAACAGCCAGGAAGGGGCAGACGAGACACCGAGCGACCGAGGGCCAGCCGAGGACCAGGCGCGACCACGGCAACCGACGGACAACCGACGGGCAACCGAAGAATAACCCAAACCAGCCAGGGAAGGGCGGGCGAGAGGCCGAGCGACCGAGGGCCAGCTGAGGGGCCAGGCGCGACAGCCGCATCCGACGGACAACCGACGGGCAACCGAAGAATAACCCAAACCAGCCAGGAACGGGCAGACGAGCGACCGAGGGCCAGCCGAGGGCCAGGCGCGAACACAGCATTCAACGAACAACCGACGGACAACCGAACAATAACCAAACTCAGCCAGCAAGGGGCAGACGATACACCGAGCGACCGAGGGCCAGCCGAGGGCAAAGCGCGACCACAAAAACCGACGGACAACCGACGGACAACCGAAAAAAAAACCAACACCAGCCAGGAAGGGGCAGACGGGAGACCGAGCGACCGAGGGCCAGCCGAGGGCCAAGCGCGACCACAGTAACCGACGGACAACCGACGGGCGGCCGAAAAATAACCAAAACCAGCCAGGAAGGGGCAGACGGAGCGACCGAGGGCCAGCCGAGGGCCAGGCACGACCGCGGCAACCGACGAACAAACGAAAAATAACCAACACCAGCTAGGAAGCGTTAGGCGAGAGACCAAGCGACCGAGGGCCAGCTGAGGGCCAGGCGCGACCACAGACACCGACGGACAACCGACGGACGGCCGAAACAACAACTAGCCATGAAGGGGCAGGCGAGAGACCGAGCGACCGAGGGCAAGCAGAGGGCCAGGCGCGACCACGGCAGCCGACGGACAAACGACGCACAACCGAAGAATTCCCCGAACCAGCATGGGATGGGCAGACGAGAGACCGAGCGACCGAGGGCCAGCCGAGCGCCAGGCGCGAACGCAGAACCGACGGACAACCGAACAATAACCAAAACCAGCCAGAAAGGGGCAAACGAGAGACCGAGCGACCGAGGGCCAGCCGAAGGCAATCCGCGACCACAGACACCGACGGACAACCGAATCATAACCACCACCAGCCAGGAAGGGGCAGACGAGAGACCGAGCGACCGAGGGCCAGCCGAGGGCCAGGCGCAACCATGGCAGCCGACGGACAATCGACGGACAACCGAACAAGAACGACAGCCAGCCAGGAAGGGGCAGACGAGAAAGCGAGCGACCGAGGGCCAGCCGAAGGCCGGGCGCGACCACAGAAGCCTACGGACAACCGACGCACAACCGAACAAATAACAAAAACCAGCCAGGAAGGGGCAGGCGAGACACCGAGCGACCGAGGGTCAGCCGAGAGCGAGGCACGACCACAGAAACGACGAAAACCGACGCACAACCAACAAACATACCCAAATCCAGCTTGGAAGCGGCAGACGAGAGACCGAGCGACCGAGAGCCAGCCGAGGGCCAGGCGCGACCACAGCAACCGACGAACAACCGACGGACAGCCGAAAAGGACCAAAACCAGCAGCCAGGGAGGGGCAAACGAGAGACCGAGCGACCGAGGGCCAGCCCAGGGCCAGACGCGACTGCGGCAACCGGCGAACAACCGACGCACAACCGAAGAATAACCTAAACCAGCCAGATAGCGGCAGACGTGACTGAGCGACCGAGGGCCAGCCGAGGACCAGGCGCGACCACAGCAACCGACGGACAACCGGAAAATAACCAAAACCAGCCAGGGAAGGGGCAGACGAGAGACCGAGCGAACGAGGGCCAGCCGGAGGCCGAGGGCCAGCCGAGGGCCAGGCGCGACTGCGGCAACCGACGGACAACCGACAAATAACCAAAATCAGCCAGCAAGGGGCAGACGATACACCGAGCGACCGAGGGCAAGCCGAGGGCAAAGCGCGACCACAGAAACCGACGGACAACCGAACCATAACCACCACCAGCCAGCAAGGGGCAGACGAGAGACCGAGCGACCGAGAGCCAGCCGAGGGCCAGGCGCGCCCACGGCAACCGACAGACAACCGACGGACAACCGAAACTTGACCAAGACCAGCCAGGAAGGGGCAGACGAGAGACAGAGCGACCGAGAGCCAGCCGAGGGCCAGGCGCGACCACAGCAACCGACGGACAACCGACGGACAACCGAAAAATCCGCCGACCCTGTCGGCGTGTGCGAGGGGCTTCCTCGTCCGTTCCTCGCCGCCCCCCCTTCTTCCTTCCCCCTTTTTCTTTTTGGGCCGTGCCCTCCTGCCGTCATGCCGTTGTCGATTCGAAGGGAAGCCCCTTCCCTTTGATCCCTTCCCTAGGGGGGGGGGGTCCCGGGGTGGGTGGGTGGGTGGGGTGGGGTGGGGTGGGGGGTGCAGATTCGTTTTTCCTCGGGCGGCCTCGAAACCTCGAAAACACTCCAAATGAGGTCCGAATGCCCAAGATGGCCCCCGAGACGGCCCAAGAGTGCCCTGAGTCGCCCAAAGATCGGCCGAAGACGCCCAAGATAGCCCCAAGACCGTCCAAGAAGCCTCCAAGACGTGCCAGGCCCCCTCCAAGAGCACCCCCAAGAAGGGCCCAAGAGGCCACACTCATTACTTTTCCATCGGGAACTTACACTTCTAGCATCTGCGACGTGTCGGCCTCCACGGCGTCACAGACAGCTTCGTCTTCAGGGTCGGCGGCACCGACCGCAAGGCCTTCGCAATAATCAGAGCGTGAATTACCTCCCCCGCTTTCGCTTCCAGGCAAAACCAAGCCATACCACGCGCCTCCTCGTCGAGCGGCCTGACCAGTACAGGCCGCAATTTGGCATCGTTTGGTATCTCTTGGAAGCGAGGGTGGTCAAACGCGAGGGAGGTTTGTTTTCCCCCGAAGGAAGCGGCAAACGAAACACCGAGCGACCCGGGGCCAGCCACGGGCCAGGCAGGACCACAGCAGCCGACGGACTGCCGAAAAACCGCAAAAAAACCAGCGAGGAAGGAGCAGGCGAGAGGCCGAGCGACCGAGGGCCAGCCGAGGACCAGGCGCGACCACAGCAGCCGACGGACAATCGAAAAATCACCCAAACCAGCCAGGAACGGGCGCGCGAGAAACCGAGCGGCCCAGGGCCAGCCGAGGGCCGGGCGCGACTGCGGCAACCGACGGACAACCGAAAAATAACCAAAACCAGCCAGGAAGGGCAGCCGATGACCAATGCAACCGACGGGCAAGCGGAAACAAACCCGAACAACGAAAAGCAGCCCGGAAGGGGCATCCATAATGCATTGCGCGTCCATGGGACAAGAAACCGAGCGCTCAAGAAGTTGCCAGCCCCTGAAATGCCCAAACGCGCCGTGCCATAAGAAACTGGCAGGGGCTATAACGAAAAACCAGCTTTCTTATTGACCGCCGTGGGTGCGCCAACAATCATCTGGGGAAGGGACAGCCAAACCCAAGAAATAGATCTGGGTTGCGCCGCCCCACCAAAAAACATACAAAAATATAAATTCTTGAAGTGGGAAGGCGCTTGAAGTAGACTGGGATCTGGGAGTCCAAAAATACATACTTTCTACGACGGGCGCGTACTGGGCGGCATGGAAGTCGCCGAGCGGGTCGCTGTCTGAGGCCCGCAGGCTGATCTGCGCAGCAGTCAACGAGCGGGTCGGCGCGGGGTTCGACGATCTGGTCAACCAAGGCGCGCTGCACGATGTAAGGGGTTGACGCGCTGGCCGGGGCTAGAGTGGCGCGTTGGTGGTGGCACGGGTCCGGGGGGCGTTGGCGTGGTAGCCGACGAGCTGGTCGGTGTCTGGACCTGCCCGCTTGTAGGTGCGGGAGTCGGCAGGCTGACCGGGGCGGGGCGCCTATGTGTCGGTCATTGCGGGAGTCGACGAGCTCGTCGGCGCCGGAAGCGGCAGGCTGGTCCGTGAGAGGGTGGGCGCGCTGCTTGCGGCATGGGCCAGCGAGTTGGTGGGCGTATGAGTCGGCGGGCTAGTCAGAGCCATCACCAGCTCGCCGGTCGATGTGAGCGTGGGCGTCGGAGCAAGGCTCCCAAGGCTGGACCCTGCCGTAGTGCGCATCGACGCGATGTTCGTCCTCCCCGAAACCGCCGCCGTCAACGCAGGCGCCGTGGCGCCAGTGATGCTGCCGCACCCGTCCTCCCGAAACTTGCGCTGCTGATTCCAGCCGCGATGGTCGTGCTGGTGCCCCCGGCACTGCTTCCACACTTTAAGTCGGGCACGCCCCTCAACGGGAGGAATATCCAAAAATAATGAAAATAAGATGGGGGCGATCTTCTCAATATTTGTTGAACCATTTCTGCATGTGTGTTTGACTATTGTTCACTTTTCGTCGAAATTTCCCTGTAGGAGGACAGGCCCGACCGAATCCGCGCTGCGCCGTGCTGGGCGGTGCCGGCTCGGTGGTCGGCCTGGGAGTCGGCCAGCTGGTCGGTGCAGGAGGCGGCGAGCTGCGCGTCGCGGGGGCTGGCGGGGCGGCCCAGGTGGTCCTGGGCGCGAGGCCCGAAAATGCACGGCCGAACATGCGATCAGGGAACTTCTGATTTAACCCAGACCCCCTCGAAATATGAAAACATCACGACGGGGAACGCTTCGCAATGTTCGACCTCTGGGGGCGCTCACCGACCCTCGGGGCCGCGAAGGAATGATCCAGGACGACAAACTGGCCTCGGGGAAAATGTCCAGACCGCTGGGGGCCCACGTCTTAGAAAAATAATGACGTCGGGGGTCTGGGAAGAAAACTGGGCCGGCTTTCCAGAAGCTTCTTAAGGAAAACCTTGGGGGCCAGTTTCGGTTGCCAACGCTGGAAGGGCAAAAGTGCTCAAGAAGCTGGGCCGGCTTTCCAGGAGGTTGGTCAAGAAACGCTGGCCCAGCTGTCCGCGAGGGGGTTTCTTAATTCGATGCTCGACCGTAGTCGCCATTGCATTATCTGTCACTGCCATGGCCCTGCGAGCTCCCCATCCCCAGGGCGCCGCTCTACGCGGAGGCGTCGCGGGCGCGGGCGTGGCCGAGGCCGCAAACCATGGCGTCGGCGGCGCTGGCGGCGAAAGTGCTGTCGAGGGCGCACGCGACGCTGCCGACGACGACGCAGGCGCGGGCTCAGGCGCGAAGGCGGGGGCGAGCGCGGCGGCGCAAGAGCGGCGGCTGCAAGGCCGCCCGCGCCAAGTGCCACGTCCGGGGGCGAGGGGCGAAGAGGAACGAAGCAGGAAAAAAAAGGGGGAGGAGGTGCCTTTCGGGCCGCTGGGCAGTGCACCCTTGGGCACGGCGGCCCCCCCCTGGCATTCGGGCCCGCGGAGTCCGCGAAGTCCTCCGAGACGGGCCAGGCGCCCGCGCCGCCCTTGGGTGGTGCCGACGCCGGGGGCTGCTTCAGGTCGAGATGCCTGTCCCTGCCGTGCCGCTCGTGGGATGAGAGAACTCGCGGAACTGGGCGTGCCCGTCGTGTCGCTGGTGCCCGCCGCGCTGCTCACCGTCGTGGTGCTGGGCCCCATCGTGCTGCTCTGACTACCTACCAGACAACCCCAACCCAACCCGAAGACTCGAATTTCGGGTTGGGGGGGGTACGGGTTCCATATGTGTTTTTTCAATGTTCCCCGACCCCCCCCCCACTGGAAATGGAGGGCAAATTGAGGCCTTCGGGTTGGGTTGGGGTGGTTTGGTGGGTGGTGATGCTCAGCGCCATGCTGCTGGTCATGGCCGTGCGTCTCGGAAACGCGGTGCTCGTCGCACTGCGCGCCCCACGCGTGGGATTGCGGCCGATGGCGTTTGTGTTTGCCGTACTGATCATCGTCGCGATGCTCGACTCCGTCGTGTTCCTGAACGTCGTGCGCCTGGTCCCGGTCGCGCGCCTGGAAGGCGTGGTGCTCGTCGCATTGCGCGCCCCACTTGTGCGACTGCGGCTGAGGCTGCTGGTGCCCGCGCGCTGTCCAGTGGGACCCGTCGCGCTGCTCAACGGCATGCTGCTTGGCCTGGCGTGCACGCCAGGAGCGTCGCGCTGCGCGTGCCACTCATGGAACTGCGGCTGATGTACTCGCTGCGGTTTGTCGTGCTGCTCTCCGTCATCGTGCTCGGATCCGTCGTGTTACTCATAGCCGTGTTGCTGGTTCTGGCCGTGCGCCCCGATGACTTCGTGCTCGCCGTATTGCGTGTCCCACTCGAAAGACTGCGGATGCCGCTGTTGGTGCCCGCCATGTTGATCCCGTCGTGGTGCCCGCTTCCGTCGTACTGATCAGCGTCGATTACTGGTCCCGGCCAAACCTCCAGACGGCGCGGTGCTCCTCGCACTGCGAAGCCCCCTCATAAAACTGTGGGGGGCGCCCGTCGCACTACTCGTCACCCCCGTGGGCCTGCTCGGGGAAGAAATCTGCACCAGTCGGTGCGGGAGTCGGCGAGCGCGCCCGTGCTGAAGTCGGCCTCGTGGTCGGCGTGGGAGGGGACGAGCTGGTTGGCGCGGGAGCTGCGCGTCACTTCTCGGACTCTACGGGCGCCTTCGGGGGCCCCACAGGGCCCCTTTAGGAGCCCTAGAGGGCCCCTGGTCTGCAGCCCTCGCCGCCCCCCCATTCATCGCCCCCCACATTGCGCGACGCCCAAAGGAATCGGCTAATGGTCCGCGCTGGGTCGTCGGCTGGGGGCGGGGGCGAGGAAGGTTCGAGCAGAGAGAGGAAAAGGGGGCCCACGAGGGGGCCAGGCCCCCCCAATTCAGGAAGGGTAGCAGATACGCTAGCAAGTACAAAAAAAGTGTACTATGGGATCCGGCTGATGTTGCCAAATCGCAGGGTCATTCGCGGGACCAGCTCAGCGCCGGCTGGCTTGCTCATCGCCTTCTGCACTGCGCGGATGAGCGCCGTGAGGGCGCGCGGGGGAAGGCGGGCGCCCCCCTTCACGGCCAGGTCGTAGAACCGCCCAGGGGCTCTGAGGACGCCACGCCACGTCGCGGCGTCGGGGGCCGCGGCGAGCCACTGCTGTGCCGCCCCCAGGTCGCCGACCTTCGGCGGCGCGTCCGCGAGCGCGGGGAGCATGGCCACGTTCGGCCTCGTCCCAGCCAGCTCCACCATCTCCAGCCAGCCCACTGCGGCGGCCATCATGTCACCGTAGCCCTGAGGCTCCCTGGCGGCGTCGTCCTGGCCGGAGAATGCAATCTTGGCGAAGCTCATCTCGAGGTCGCGCACCAGCTCCTGCGCCACGTCGTCCTTTTCAACTTCTCGTGCATGCCGTGTACGTCCGGGCGCTTGCCGTACGGTTTGGCGGCGCACGTCTGCTCTGCAAGGCGGGGGTCCATGGCCGCGGCCTGCCAGACCCAGCCCTTCTCGTCGTCCACCATCTTCAGAGTCTCGTCGTTCCCTGGGCCACCCTTGACGAAGCTCTGGTCCAACTTCACCTGCTCGTTGAGGCTCTCGATGCCGACGGCGATGTCCGTCTTGCCGACAGTGTCCTTCCACACCCCGTGGAAATGCTTGACGACGAGCTCCGCCGTGATCGGGCCCTTCGGCGGGTTGCCGCCGACGCCCCTCAGCGTCTCCTCGTAGAGGGCCTGGGCGACGGCGTCGCTGACGTCGTACTCGCCGCCGTCGCGCGCGGCGAGGGCCACTTGCCCTGGCCCCGGGACCGCAGGGGCGGCTGGGCGCGCCAATACCGACCTTGTCGACGTGCTGCAGCGGATGTTTGCGTGGATTTCTGTCAATGCATAACCCCGAAAGGGCAAGCGAAAAACGAAGTGAATCTCACGTGGATATTTGATCGTCTCCATTCCCGGCAAGGAATAAACCGCACGAAATTCACTTCGAAATCCGGAACGAAATTCTCCAGGACACTCCGGGCAAATCCCGTTGTTTTCAAAACGAAATCCGCTCTGCGATACTGGCGCCGTGAGACGGGCGCCGCAACGGCGCCCAGCAGCAGGCGGAGCCCCAGCGCGACGGCCCGGCGGGGGACAGCAGCGCGGCGTCGCAGGGGCCGGCCGTATGACGGCGCCCGCGGCCCGGGCGGCGCGGCGCGGCGCCTTGCCCCCCGCGTGCTCTCGCTGTAGGTCTTCCTCCTTCCTCCCTCGTTCACAATGATTCCATATGAATACTACTCTCCTCCTTCCCCTGATGACGGGTTGGGAGCTTTCGCCCCCTCCCCCCCCCCCCCCCCGCGTACGGTTTTTTTACACGCAGGATCCCCCGGAATTGGGTTTTCGCTTGCATTTTTTTCAAAATGCTGCTCTCGCTGAGGCGCCGGCCTTATTTTCGGGCCCCACTCGTTCCGAATCGTGCTCCCGCTGCAGCGCTGGCCTCATTTCTGTGCTTCCGCTTCGTTCCGAATCGTGCTCCCGCTGCAGCGCTGGCCTCATTTCCGCGCTTCCGCTCGTTCCGAATCGTGCTCCCGCTGCAGCGCTGGCGTCATTTCCCGTGCCATGCCACGGCATGCGATGAAATGCTAGGTTGCGTTCCGCCGCGCGATGCCATGCCTTCAGCTGAAGCTGTGATATGCAGTGTTTAAATGCCACGTCGTGCAATGCCATGCTACGCTTTGATCTTCAACGCCATGCTATGCAATTTTAGGGTCGGGGCCGCTGTGCGATGCCATTCTTTGCGTTGCAAAACTTTGTGATGCAATTCTTCACTACGCCACGCCACGTCATGCTGTGACATACTACGCTTTGCGGTGCTCTTCTACGCCATGCCACGCCGTGCTCTACAATGCATCGCGTACCCTTTCGGGATCATTGCCCTGCTCGACATCCGATTGTGCGAGTAGAGAGGGGATCTACGCCATGGTCCATGGTAGGGATGGGAGGGATGGGGTAGGATGTCAGATATGACGCCGAGTTCACCTCGCTTGCCTCCTCCCCCTCCCTCCCTCCCTCCTCCCCCTCCCCCCTCCCTCCCCCCCTCCTCCCCTCCTCCTTCCTTCCCCCCCTCCCTTCCTCCCTCCTCCCCCTCTTCCTCTGCCACCGTTCCGCTGGCCCGAGGTCCTCCACGGTGACTCGCCGCCTCTTCCACGGCGGAGCCTCCAGGGAAGGCGGTGGCTCCAGCTGCAGCCAGCGCATGGCTGGAATCCGACGAAGCGGGGGGGGGAGGCGGGTGGCGAGCCTGCTGGATTGCTTGCGCAAGGCGTGCAACGTAGACCAATGGACGAAGTGCGAAAGGAGGATGGGAGGAGGGCGGAGGGAGGGAGGGAGGGAGGGAGGGAAGGAGGGAGGGAGGAGACAGAGATGAGGGAGACGGAGCAGGAAGAAATGGAGGCGGAGGAGCAGGAGGAGGGAGGAGGAGAAGGATATGGAGGAGGAGGAGGAGGACGACGACGACGACGGCGACGAGCAGGGGGGAGAGGACGAGAAGGAACAGCACCAGCAGCGGCGGCGGCAACGACTGGCCTTCCCTCAGAGGGGAGCAGAAGGGAGAGAGGAGAGAGAGAGAGAGAGAAAGAGAGAAAGAGAGAGAGAGAGAGAGAGAAAGAGAGAGAGAGAGAGAGATAGAGACAAGCTAGGTGCGCTCGCGCCATGTCTGACATCCTACCCCTCCCACCCAGCCCTTCCCCTGCCGCTGTTTTCTCTTTTTTATCCGCAGACGCGTGTCATAACGGACATGGAAGTCCAAGCGTAACCCGAATCGTGCTATGCGCCATCGGCATTGGGGGGGAGTTGCGTACACTGGAGGAGGAGGAGGAGGAGGAGGAGGAGGAGGAGGTGGCGGATGTGCAAGAAGGTGAGCAGGAGGAAACGAAGGACAGTGCGGAGAGGGGAGGCCCGGGGCGAAGAGCAGCAGCAGGAGCTGGAGCACAGGGAGCGGGAGAAGCAGGAGGACCAGGAGAAGGCAGAGGAGGGGAAAGGAGGGGAGCGGCAACGATGAAGAACGACTCGGATCCAGAAGAGAGGTCTGCCAGAGAGAAGGTGCCATTCCGCACGATGGGAGCAACACGCCGATCCTAAGATGAGGCCACCGCTGCAGCGGGAGCACCGCCTTGAAGGGCCAAAAACGACTGGATTGTCAAACACCCACTAAGGGAATCAATAATTGAATTCCTTTGTGTAGAAAGCAATACGCGGAGAGGGCCGAGCATCTTCCGGACAGAGCCAGGGGAGAGAGGATAGTGGTACTCATAATGTTTTACTCAGGGGAACTAAGGGGGAGGGGAGAAGAGGAGAGAATGGAGGGGAGGAGAGAGGGGGAGGAGTGCGAGCAGGGGAGGCGGGGGGAGAGGAGGCGAGAGCGCAGGGAACGGGACGCGAGAAGAGCCCGCCCCCATCTCGCTTCCCCCTCCCCCCACTCCCCTTCCCTGTCCAGACCCGGTGCCCTCGCATCTTGGAGGCGGCCAGGAGGTCTGAACAGGTTGGGACCCCCGAAAATGCCAGGAGGGGGGGGATGATGAAGCCAAATCCGCTCAAAATCGGTCCCTGAACCCCTCCCGGGGTCCATCTGGTACAGTTTTTCACCCCAGATCAGTGTTTGACAGTCCCCAGGGCCTGAAAACGGCCCCCCTGGACCGATCCAAACACCAAAAACGGCGTCGAACCCAGAGTCTCGGACCTGGCCCCCCCTCCCTGCTCGCTGGAACCATTGCTGGGCCACCTCAGAACCCCAGCCGACTCCGCCTCCCATCCACCTCCCCTCCCTGTCGGACCATCTCGGTCCCCGAGCCTCTCCGAGGGTGGCTCCCGCGCGGCCGCGCGCGCACGCCCGAGGAACGCGCGGGCAGGGCAGCGCCGCGTGCCCCGCAGGGGCCCAGGGCCTCCCGCCCTCCGAGCCCTGCCCGGGCGCTCGGCGCCGCCACGAGCAGCGCCCTCGGCTCGAGTGCGCTTTTCGTCGCAGCTCTTGCTGTTTTCGCACTCGAGCCCGGGAAAGTTGCGTCGAAGCTGCGATTTGATCGCGTTGGAGCTTTGATCACCGCGCTTGGGCAGCGTTCTTATCACCGAGTGCAACCTGGAGAGGCAGATCGAAAAATCCGCTGCCCTTCCGGAGGGCGATGCCAATCGCACGGCGCACGGGAAGACGAGCCTCCTAGCGAGACATCTGCCCCGCCAGTCGGAGAACCAGTGGGTCGCATCGCTATGGGAGAAGAGCTCCATGGCAATGGAAACGATCGCAGCTGGCATCGTTTTGCTGTATCGCGCTTGAACAGGTGATCGGCAGATGGAGACCGCAAAACGACATAACCATAACTTTTGTTTGACTAATCTGCAGATGCATTGTTCTGACCAGTCCCTCCTGTGACAAGACCGCACGTGGGCAAGGACGGTCACAACACGGAGCGGCCGCTCCGCCCAAGTGCACCCAGACATTCAGGTCCAGGAGTCGGAACGCAGGAGAAACATCCAGTACAAATACTGCTGCGCCGTGGACATTTGTTTTTTTGATCAATCTGCAGAGGCCTCGCTCTGACCAGTCTCTCCCGTGACAAGACCGCACGTGGGCAAAGACGGCCACAGCACGAAGCGGCCGCTCCGCCCAAGTGCACCCAGACGTTCAGGTCCAGGAGTCGGATTGCAGGAGAAGCAGTAAGTACACATACTGCTGCGCCGTGGACATTGGGCACAGCCAGCATGCTTACACAAGACTGAAATCGCTGAACACAACCTCGACAATGCCTGAGCTGGCACGACGCACAATGCACTCACTCACTCACTCACTCACTCACTCACCATTCGTCTCTAGTGCGGCAGCACATCCTGCTCACCCATAATACACAGCAGCTCTCCCCTCAGTAGCAGCCCGTGTTGTTGTACCTGCACGGTTCGTCCTCGAAGCAGCATAGGCCGGGGCAGCTGGAGTCGTAGACGATGGGCAGGTCCTTGTTGATACCCTCCACGGCCTTACACTCGGCGTCGTTCGTGGGCACCGTCCTCACCTTCTGCTGCGCCAAGGCTGCGGAGTAGCAGCCCGTGTTGTTGTACCTGCACGGCTGGTCCTCGAAGCAGCACAGGCCGGGGCAGCTGGAGTCGTAGACGATGGGCAGGTCCTTGTTGATACCCTCACGGCCTTGCACTCGGCGTCGTTCGTGGGCGTCCTCACCTTCTGCTGCGCCAAGGCTGCGGAGTAGCAGCCCGTGTTGTTGTACCTGCACGGCTGGTCCTCGAAGCAGCACAGGCCGGGGCAGCTGGAGTCGTAGACGATGGGCAGGTCCTTGTTGATACCCTCCACGGCCTCACACTCGGCGTCGTTCGTGGGCGTCCTCACCTTCTGCTGCGCCAAGGCTGCGGAGTAGCAGCCCGTGTTGTTGTACCTGCACGGCTGGTCCTCGAAGCAGCATAGGCCGGGGCAGCTGGAGTCGTAGACGATGGCAGGCATTGTTGATACCCTCACGGCCTTACACTCGGCGTCGTTCGTGGGCGTCCTCACCTTGCTGCGCCAAGGCTGCGGAGTAGCAGCCCGTGTTGTTGTACCTGCACGGCTGGTCCTCGAAGCAGCACAGGCCGGGGCAGCTGGAGTCGTAGCCGATGGGCAGGTCCTTGTTGATACCCTCCACGGCCTCACACTCGGCGTCGTTCGTGGGCGTCCTCACCTTCTGCTGCGCCAAGCTGCGGAGTAGCAGCCCGTGTTGTTGTACCTGCACGGCTGGTCCTCGAAGCAGCACAGGCCGGGGCAGCTGGAGTCGTAGACGATGGGCAGGCCTTGTTGATGCCCTTCACGGCCTTGCACTCGGCGTCGTTCGTGGGCGTCGTCCTCACCTTCTGCTGCGCCAAGGCTGCGGAGTAGCAGCCCGTGTTGTTGTACCTGCACGGCTGGTCCTCGAAGCAGCACAGGCCGGGGCAGCTGGAGTCGTAGACGATGGGCAGGCCCTTGTTGATACCCTCCACGGCCTCACACTCGGCGTCGTTCGTGGGCGTCGTCCTCACCTTCTGCTGCGCCAAGGCTGCGGAGTAGCAGCCCGTGTTGTTGTACCTGCACGGCTGGTCCTCGAAGCAGCACAGGCCGGGGCAGCTGGAGTCGTAGACGATGGGCAGGCCTTGTTGATGCCCTCACGGCCTTGCACTCGGCGTCGTTCGTGGGCGTCGTCCTCACCTTCTGCTGCGCCAAGGCTGCGGAGTAGCAGCCCGTGTTGTTGTACCTGCACGGCTGGTCCTCGAAGCAGCACAGGCCGGGGCAGCTGGAGTCGTAGACGATGGGCAGGTCCTTGTTGATACCCTCCACGGCCTCACACTCGGCGTCGTTCGTGGGCGTCCTCACCTTCTGCTGCGCCAAGGCTGCGGAGTAGCAGCCCGTGTTGTTGTACCTGCACGGCTGGTCCTCGAAGCAGCACAGGCCGGGGCAGCTGGAGTCGTAGACGATGGGCAGGTCCTTGTTGATACCCTCCACGGCCTCACACTCGGCGTCGTTCGTGCGTCCTCACCTTCTGCTGCGCCAAGGCTGCGGAGTAGCAGCCCGTGTTGTTGTACCTGCACGGCTGGTCCTCGAAGCAGCACAGGCCGGGGCAGCTGGAGTCGTAGACGATGGGCAGGCCCGTGTTGATGCCCTTCACGGCCTTACACTCGGCGTCGTTCGTGGGCGTCGTCTCACCTTCTGCTGCGCCAAGGCTGCGGAGTAGCAGCCCGTGTTGTTGTACCTGCACGGCTGGTCCTCGAAGCAGCACAGGCTGGGGCAGCTGGAGTCGTAGACGATGGGCAGACCCGTGTTGATGCCCAGCACGGTCTTGCACTCGGCGTCGTTCTTGGTCGTCGTCCTCACCTTCTGCTGCGCCAAAGCTGCAGAGTAGCAGCCAGTGTTGTTGTACCTGAACGGCTGGTCCTCGAAGCAGCACAAGCCGGGGCAGCTGAAGTCGTAGACGATGGGCAGTCCCGAATTTATGCCCAGCACGGCCCTGCACTCGGCGTCGTTCGTGGGCGTCGTCCTTACCTTCTGCTGCGCCAAAGCTGCGGAGTAGCAGCCCGTGTTGTTGTACCTGCACGGCTGGTCCTCGAAGCAGCACAGGCTGGGGCAGCTGGAGTCGTAGACGATGGGCAGGCCCGTGTTGATGCCCAGCACGGCCTTGCACTCGGCGTCGTTCGTCCTCACCTTCTGCTGCGCCAAGGCTGCGGAGTAGCAGCCCGTGTTGTTGTACCTGCACGGCTGGTCCTCGAAGCAGCACAGGCCGGGGCAGCTGGAGTCGTAGACGATGGGCAGGTCCTTGTTGATACCCTCCACGGCCTTACACTCGGCGTCGTTCGTGGGCGTCCTCACCTTCTGCTGCGCCAAGGCTGCGGAGTAGCAGCCCGTGTTGTTGTACCTGCACGGCTGGTCCTCGAAGCAGCACAGGCCGGGGCAGCTGGAGTCGTAGACGATGGGCAGGCCTTGTTGATACCCTCCACGGCCTTGCACTCGGCGTCGTTCGTGGGCGTCCTCACCTTCTGCTGCGCCAAGGCTGCGGAGTAGCAGCCCGTGTTGTTGTACCTGCACGGCTGGTCCTCGAAGCAGCACAGGCCGGGGCAGCTGGAGTCGTAGACGATGGGCAGGTCCTTGTTGATACCCTCCACGGCCTTGCACTCGGCGTCGTTCGTGGGCGTCCTCACCTTCTGCTGCGCCAAGGCTGCGGAGTAGCAGCCCGTGTTGTTGTACCTGCACGGCTGGTCCTCGAAGCAGCACAGGCCGGGGCAGCTGGAGTCGTAGACGATGGGCTCCTTGTGATACCCTCACGGCCTTGCACTCGGCGTCGTTCGTGGGCGTCCTCACCTTCTGCTGCGCCAAGGCTGCGGAGTAGCAGCCCGTGTTGTTGTACCTGCACGGCTGGTCCTCGAAGCAGCACAGGCCGGGGCAGCTGGAGTCGTAGACGATGGGCAGGTCCTTGTTGATACCCTCCACGGCCTTGCACTCGGCGTCGTTCGTGGGCGTCCTCACCTTCTGCTGCGCCAAGGCTGCGGAGTAGCAGCCCGTGTTGTTGTACCTGCACGGCTGGTCCTCGAAGCAGCACAGGCCGGGGCAGCTGGAGTCGTAGACGATGGGCAGGTCCTTGTTGATACCCTTCACGGCCTGGCGTCGTTCGTGGGCGTCCTCACCTTCTGCTGCGCCAAGGCTGCGGAGTAGCAGCCCGTGTTGTTGTACCTGCACGGCTGGTCCTCGAAGCAGCACAGGCCGGGGCAGCTGGAGTCGTAGACGATGGGCAGGTCCTTGTTGATACCCTCCACGGCCTCACACTCGGCGTCGTTCGTGGGCGCCGTCCTCACGCTCATTTGCTCATGCCGATTCACCTGCATCATCTGCGAGCTCTTCTGGAGCATGCCCGTGTCGTCCTGCTCTCCCGCAGCGCACTGCTGCCCTACAGCGCAGGAAGCTTGCGCGCCGGACGCGTGCGCGAGTGCCAGCAACGAGGCCGCGGCGATGAGGAGCGCCATCGGCTGCAGACTGTAGTCTTTCTCGCTTCTAGGAAAACAAAGACAGGCGCACTTGAGCCAAAATCGCGTGAGCCAGAATGGCTACGGGTAAAACGACATAACCATACTTCTTCGAAGGTCTACGCGGACCTCCGCGAAACTATATTCATGCCGTCTGGATCTTCGAGCACGGTGAGAAAATTTCATTAGGAACCCTTGGATAACTACGGAACCCAGGGTCTGGAGGCCAGAGGAATGGCATTTGAGGCTTGGCCGTGGATACCACCGCCGCCCTCATCGCGTAAGGCATCCTCCAGTGTCCGAGGCATCCCAGGCACACTCCTGAATGACCGCCCCCACCGCATCGCTGGAAGAAGAAAAACGCCAAAAGCATAAACTGTTTGCGCGCCGCGCGGATTTCTTGGATCTGCGCTAGGTTCCCCTCCCTGGCGCGCGGAGGGCGCCAGGGGCAGCGCCGGAGGCGCCGCCAGGGGGAAGGCCCAGCGCGGATCCAAGAAATCCGCGCGGAGCGTCAACAGTGTATGTTTATTCGGGGGCGTCCAAGAGGGGGGGGGTGCAAATCATGGCCGGCGGCATGTGCGCGGCCCAGGTGGGGGGGGCCAGGGACGCAATGAAATAAGAGGAGGCGCCATGAAATTTGTGGAAATATCATGGCCCCCGCCATGACGTCCACCCACACCCCCCAGTCCTGCGTCACCCCCCTCTTGGCCGCCCCCGATGTATGGCGTTGTTCTTCTTCTAGCGATGCGGTGGGGGCGGTCGTCCAGAGGTGTGCCCGGGATGCCTCGGACCCTGGAGGATGCCCTAATTACGCGATGAGGGCGGCGGTGGTGGCCAAGCCTCAAGTGCCGTTCCACCGGCTTCTTGCAAACCCTGGGTTCCTTCGTGACTACTACCAGACCACCCCAACCCAACCCGAAGACCCGAATTTGACCCGACCTTCGGGTTGGGGGGGGGTACAGGTTCCATTTGTTTTTGTCAGTGTTCCCTGACCCCCCCACACTGGAAATGGATGGCCAATTGAGGCCTTCGGGTTGGGTTGGGGTGGTTTGGTGGGTGGTGGCTTAGTTATCCAAGTGTTTCTGATGAAATGCCCTCAGCGTGCTCGAAGATCGAGAACGGCACAAGCATGATCTTTTCAGGACGGCGTCCCTGGAAGTCCCGACCCTTTCCCCGGGATTGGTTTTCCGTGCCGAGTCGTTTTTTGACGATCCCGAGGCCCGGCGAGGGCCCCACGGGGCTGAAAATAGCAAGAAACCTCCCGCCCTGATTTTTGCTGCGACGCGATCAGGGCTGGGTTCCGTCGTTCTGCTTCGACTCCACCGCATCGCCCCCGAGCAGAGTTTTCGCATCGCACCGCAGAGCCTACGGCTCACCGGTCATTCTCCTCCTCCCTCTCGTCCACCACCCCCTGCCCCTGCCCCTCGCCTTACCCCTCCCCAGTCCATCGTGCTCCTGCCATTCCTCCTCCTTCTCCTCCTTCACATTATCCTCCTCCTCCTCCTCCTGCTGCTGCTCCTCCTCCTCCTCCTGCTCCTCCTCCTTCGTCCTCCTGCGCCCCCCTGAAGGGGGGCGGAGTAGAGTGAGAGAGAGGAGGGGGAAGGAGAGAGACAGGTATACGTTCAATGACGGAGAAGCGAGGGTGAGAGAGGGAGAGAGAGAGATGGGATGGAAAGAGAGAGAGAGAGAGAGAGAGAGAGCAAGGCTGAGAGAGAGGGAGGATATGTGAATGAGAGAGACAGAGAGACACAGGCAGTCAGGCAGGCACACAGACAGATACACGTACGCACGCGTGCACACACACACAGAGACAGAGACAAGCCGAGAGACAGGCGGACAGACCGACAGACGGCTAGACAGAGAGAGGCGGGCAGGACGCTCGGCCTGCGCGGCCACTCGGGCGTGCGCGCGCGAAGCGCGCCCGCCTCCCTTCTGCCGGCGGCGCTCGGGCGCGCTGGCGCGCCGCCGCCGCACAACGCCGCTCACGTGGCGCCCGCGGCGGCAGAGTCGCACAAGCGCGCCCGGAAGGCATGCCTCCCGACGTGCGCCACGCGCGCGCCGAGCCGACCGCCCCGCGGCGGTGCGCGGGGGCATCTGGGCAGTGGGCCGCAGGGGGGGGGAGGGGGAGGGGGGAGGCAGCGAGGGGAGGGGGAGGGGAGAAAAGGAACGACGAGGACGACGACGAGGAGGGGAAGGAGGCAGCGAGGGGGAGGAGGGCGAGGGGGAGGGACGAAGGAGGAGGGCAGCAGGGGTGGGGGAGGGAGGGGGCAAAATGCGGGGGAGCAGAAGCAGCAGCAGGAAAAGGAAACGGAGGGAAGGAGGATAGGGATCGACCTAAATAGTGTTATTTCTTGCCGTGTTGTCTTCGTTTTCTTGAGATCCGCAAAAACAACGTCGAGGTCGACCCCTGGAATAGGAGGGAGGGGGAGTGCAAGGAATAGGAGCATTTCACCAACTTACCGCGGCCAGGGACGATGTATTTTTGCGAAGGCGAGCGAGGCAGCGGGCACCGGACGAGGGCCAGGAGCCAGCGTATTTGCAGACCAAAGGCCGAAGGCTTAAATGACCGACAGGCCGCACACCCTTCATACCCAATCGTTCAACAATTTAAAACCAGCAATCTGATGATATCTAGCGGACCGAAAGGGACTCAGCTATGTTAGTTAAGGCGGAGGCGGCAGCCGACGCAAACTTTGGGGATATGGGGTAGCAATATGTGTCCACTTCTTTTTTGTACCTGGAGCGCAGCCAGACAGGATGATATGCGGCTTGTTCGTACGCGAGCAGATCCCATTACAAGTATGGCATAATCTGTTAAGCCCGGGGATATGTGAAGCATTCCAAGAGGCAATAGTTGTTGGTTTTTTCCACGGCGTACCATATTGACAGAAATCAGCTTTGTGAAGACGGAACGGGACGTGCCTAGAATACTGCATAAGTGGCGGGATCGACCACATCTGTGACGCTCTGGGGCTCTCGAGGAACACTGGGCAACCTACGAAGATGGCGGCCTGCAAGATCTTCATGCTGGCCCTGAAGGTGAGACTGCCCGAGCGTAACCGCGAGGCCTCGTGGTCGTAGAGGCCCGGGCCCCCCCGCGGGAATTCAAAGGAACGCAGCGGTTTCCTGAGAGCTCTGGAGAACGCAGTGCACGGAGTGCCCATCCAGATCCCGATAGTGGCCCCAGAACGAATCCAGCACACGAGCACCTTCAGAACACACGGCCTGGTCACGTCTTCCCAAGAGCCCGTCAAGACATCCAGAGAGATAACCCCATAAGCACGCAAAACTTGGCCAGCCGCTCAAAGCCGGAGAAGGGGTCCAGAAACACGCAACTCTTGAACTTGGTGGCCCGCCTCCTCTCGCGCTGGAAAAGGTTGTGGAGGTAGGCGGTAGCCTCGGCGTCGGTGCTGGTCAGCGCGCCGGGCGCCGCTTTGAAGTCGGCGCTGCGGCAGCGGGCGCTACGCCCCCGCCGAGGGGGCCCTGCTCCAGGCTGGTCCTGATGCAGAGGGGGATTTTCGCCCAGAGTCGTCGGTCGCAGAGGCGTGAGCCGAGTGCCACGGAGAAGCGATCCTGCACCAGCTGCCCGAACGTGAAGACTGCCGGCGAGACCTTGCCCATCTCCATGAGCAGCCGTGTCTCCTTGCCGTAGCGCCGCAGGCTGCGCTGATCCCGCCCCTGGCCGCGGCGCCCCACCTCGGCGAGGGCGCGGCGCCTGGCGGCCAGGTCGCCCGGCGCGCCCCCGTGGCGGAGGCTGCGGGGGCGCGGGTTCAGCGCCTGCAGCCCGAGGAGCACCACGGCAGAGTTGAACTCCTCGCGCAGGGGCGCGGCCGAGAAGCCCCGGAGGCTGGGCGAGTGCGCGGCGGCCACCTTCAAAGCGGCAAGTGCGTCCAGGAGCTAGCAGTCGAGCTCCGCCGCGACTGATCCGCCCAACTCGCCCGTCTTGCCGGCCTCCCCGCCTGAGTCGTTGATCAGGGCGCCCCAGTGGGCGCGCCGGGGGCCGGCGGTCGGGCAAGGCGCCACGAGGTGGGCGGACTGGAGGCGGAACGTCTCCTTCGGCCTGAGGTAGGTCACGAACGCGAGGGCGATCCAGATGGCCATCCTGGGGAGCCCGCGGTAGCACAGCACCCCGGCGATGGCCAGCGCGGCCGCCTTCGGCAGCGGCAGGCGCTGCGCGCCTGGCACCCGCCTCTTCCAAGACGAGACGGCCCTCGATGACCTTGGCAACTGCGTCTTCAGCGACTTGTGGAGCTCCAGCACGAAGTGGGCGAGCGTCGCCAGTAGCTTGCTTCCTTTATCCGGGAGGTGGCCCTCCAGGTACATGCTGCCCATGTAAGCGCTCGCCGCTTGGTCCAAACCCGCCATGTTGACCCAGTCGATGCTGTGGCGCGCGCAGTGGCCCACGAAGCCCTTGAGCAGCTGCCGGCACGCAGCCTCGGACTCCACAGACACCGCCACGTGCTCCAGCAACGTCAGCCGCCCCCGAGGCAGCCGAGCCGCCCGCAGGCTGCCCGCCGCGGCCGCCCGCGTCGCCAGCGCCTCGGCGCGGGCTGCCGGCAGGCGCCGCCGGGGCCGGGGCGGCGCGGCGCCCTGGCGGCGGCCCGTCTGGCGGGCCGCCAGGGAGAGCGCGGCGGTAGGGTCCCGCGAACCATCCGCTGTGACCACGAGACGGCTCATCGGCGGGGTTAAACTCGCTGGGCAGCCATCTGACGTGTAGCTTGGTACCTGTGGCCAGGGACAAGGATGCAATCTTCCTGAATGCCTTGCGCAAGTGTTCCGACGCCGCCCTGCACTTGGTGGCGCCCAGGGCGAGGGGGGGTGTCCACGTGGATAAGAACGCGGCACCCTATGGCATCGGTTGATCAGAGCAGATGCTTGAGCGCCAGGACGAGACCGCCACCCTCGAGCTCGAGGATGTTCGCCGGGGCGAGAACCCTTGAAGCCAGGACGACATTCCAGGAGTTCTCATCCAGGAAGGCCCGAGGAACTTCATCAAAACGCGCAGCCTGAACGATGAGCTCGCTGTCGGAGCCCTGGAGGCCCTCCAGGGGATCCCCGGGGACCGCGGATAAACGCAATGACGATGAGCCTCCGTCAACATGTTGTGAGTCCCCGATGTATGGCTCGAGATCGCTCTTCAAGTTTGGCTCGAAATCGCTTTTCAGGGTCGGCTCGAAATCGCTCTTCACGTTTGGCTTGACAGGACGCGACGGCAAGGAAGAAAGAGAGAGCGAGGTAGTAGGCTCCGCCGAGACCACGCTTGGGAAGACACCTCCCTGCTGTGGGGTCGGTCGAGAACTCCCCTCATGATCAGGAACAGCTGCGAGCGCCCGTTCACGAGCACGGGCAGCCCCCTCGACGCGATATCTCCATCTCTCACTCTGTCGTCCAATGTTTACAACCGTCTCAAGGTCGAGCCGCCGGGTGCAGACCGCGACACCGCATGCGCAGGCATCTGAGCACGCAACCACTGGGTGCCAAGAAGCAGAGATTACAGCGCAGAAGAAGCAACATACCTCGAACTTGCCAGACCTCGTGTAAAACTGACGGCCAGGCATCAACGGGTTCCCCGGGGTGGGCGATCACAAAAGCGTAGCAGGCGTCCAGGGCAACCAAAGCCTCACGTTTCATAAGGCAGGCCGAGGTAATGTGCCCAACGAGGACCTGAGGGATAGCGCCACTAAAACGCCCCCTGGAAATCAGCTCCTCGATACCCAACCTTAGCCTCCACATGTTACGCTTCTTTATGCTCATGCGGGTTCCCCCAGATAACTCCATACCCAGGAAAGAGCAGTCCGTGGAGCCCTCCTCGAGCTCATGAACCAGGGGGCCGGTGTCCCGAATAACGTCGACGATGTCTCGCATGCGCCTAGTGGTCAATTCGCGATCGTGGCCAATCGTAAACAAGTTGTCGACGTAAGCCGCGCTGCCTACCTGCTCGGGCTCCTCCAAGCGCACCCCCGCCTGCCCGCGCTCGATGAGGAAGTCCCGAGACAGCCCCGCCAAGAAGATGCTATGACGCAGGACCCCTTGGCAGAGATGCATGGCCCAGCTCCAGCCCATCGGCAGCACGGCGAGGCAAGGGAGCCAGGGGGTCCAAGGAGGCACCGCGGACCCGTCGAGGTAGAATACCCTGACCAAGGTAGAGTCGACCACGGGGAGGGAGAAATACTGACCCATGTCCGATGGGAGCCCAAGCCGGTAAAACGCGCAATCCAGGTCGCCGGACGCGACGTACACAGCTTGTCAGAGGTCTCCAGGGATGAGAAAGCACTCGAGGTTGGCAGCCGGGCGCTCGGCGGTGTTTTGAAGTAGGTGTTCACGACGACCCCGGTGTCAAATGCGATGCGTAACTTCCCATTCTTCGTTGCTACGACGAGAAAAAATGAAAAAAAGACTAAGAATAATAAAAATAACGGAAAAAGAAATAAATATGTATATATATATATATATAGAAAAAAACTTGCGACCGGCTGCCACCTCCCCCCTAAGCATTCCCCGCCGATGGAGCCTCAGCCAAAAAAAACATAGGTGGAGGGCTGCCCCTTGAAAGCACTATCCAAAAACACACAGTGGGGGCAAACCTCCCGCTGTAAGGTGGCCGCTTCCTGCACAGATCTCAGCTAAGTTTCGCGCCAGCCGCCGAGCCATGCACGGTCAGTCGGGCCGAGGGCGTCCGCCAAAGGGATCGGCTTGGCCCCTAGCTCCGGCCAGGAGATCAAATCCTTGACAAACGGGCGGCGGGGGCCCTGGTCCGAAGAATAGACCGAGGACCCGGCTAGAAGCTCGCTCAGGGCTTCCCTTCCTTGCCAGAACTCAAATCACTGGGAGGCGGCCCCACTTGGGTGCAACAACCAGCGATATGAACAGGGGCTCTAGCCTGGCTAGCGTTCGCAGGGGAGTGGGAGGAGGTAAAGACAGAGGTGCCGAGGGTGGTAGCGTCAGCGAGCTGTCGACAGCGGCCCTTGGCGGGTCGCTGACCGCCGTACAGCCGTACAAAGAATTCAGGCTGCCCACGGCATAATCAGCCCAGTCGAGCGCAGCCGTGGCCATGCGGCGCCGGCATACGACGCTGCGCACCTCCCGCCCTGTCGGCACTGATCGAGGATGGCGAAGGACGGAGGGGAGAGGAAAGATGTCCCGCTGGCGAGCGGGACCGAGGGGGGTCTTGCTGGCCGCGACGGTGCCCCCAGAGCCGTCGCGGATGTGCTCAGCCATCGTCTGCGCCGGCACCCGCCTTGTCCTTGCCCTTCCTGCCGTTCTGCTTGGGCCTGGTGAGGGCACGCTCCTCGCGGGCTTTACGGCGCTCTTTCGTCACTGCGTTTTCCTTTTCCGAGTTCGGTACTGATCCGCTCCTGCAGCTGCGGACACACGCAGCAGTTCCCTCGCACCATGTCGGTGCCATAGTACAAGCGATTGTTGGCGGCCTCCTCAGAGTTGCCCCCGGTGAACCTGCTGCGGTGCCTCTCCTCGGCCAGCTGCAGGGACCTTGCCGCCAGCTCCGCGGCTGCGATGTCGGGGACGTTGACCTGGTCGTAGCAGGCGAGGGTCTCGAACTGCCGGCAGGCGTGCTCGTGGATGCCGACGTCGGGGTCCGACGCGTCGAGGCCGCACTCTGTCAGCCATCTCGCGTGTCTCCCCATCGGCGTCCCCCCATTGGCCAGCATGAAGCGGCCTACCCACCATGCGGTGCGTGGGCCACGGATCGGCCAGTCCCCGTACGAGTTCTGAGTCCAGGAGTTGACGGCATCCCTGAAGTCCTTGTGCCGCTGCCCGAGAGCGTCGATGTGCACACCTCCGATTCTGGCGTCGCCTGGCGAGCCCGCGGGCAGCCCAGCGGCCCCGCCCATCCCCGGGATGAGGGCCACACCAGCGGTCGCGGCGGGCGCAGCTGCCACCGCGCCGGGGGCCAGAGGGCCCGGCGCCAAGGGCGCGGCGGGCACCAAGGCACCCGGTGCAGCCGCGCTGGCGGCGCCGGCGCCGGCGACGTAGGCGGCGGCCGCGGCAGGCGCGGCCGCGGCGGCTGGCACCCGGCGCGGGCGCGGCGCCGGGGGCGCCGAGGGCGGCCACGAGCCCGGCCAGGCCTCCCGCCGGCGGTGCGCCCGGGGCCGCCGCCGCGCCAGGGGCGGGAGCGGCCGGCGCCGCGCCAGTGTTGGGAGCCAGCAGCTGCCCGATGGCCGGGAGCCCGAGGCGGGCGCAAGCCTCGTCGCGCCGGGCCCCGCACACCGCAGGCAGCGGTACACTGCGGAACCGGTAGACGCGGTCGCCCCCGGTGAACCCCGCGGCGCCGCCGATGGCTCCGTCCGGCAGCCGACCCCACTGGGCGATGTCGCCCCCGGGCGTGACGTCCTCTTCGTAGGAGTCCCCGTCGGGTGTCATCATCGTGATCCTGGTCGTGCCACCGGCGGGTAGCAAGACAACCAATCTCTCATGCCATATGCGCAGCGCGGGCGCTGCTCCCACACTGTACAGCACCAGGATGAAGTCCCCCTCGGCGAGGCCGTCTCTGCCCTTCAACGAGTGCGGGGCCGCCATGCCTAGGCACGACGCGTTCGAGCGGCCTGCTGTCGGGCCGCGGTCTCGAAGTCAATGTCGGCGATGGGCGCCTGCAACGAGAACGGCACGCCTGCGCGCGCCGAGGGTGGGCACGCTCGGGGCCGCGCACACAGGATGCCGAGCAGGAAGAAGATGCAGCCGACCGTGACGTGGGTCAGGGCCAGGAACCCGAAAGAGATCTGACTCGGCGCCACGGGCGCGCCTCCCGCTGCACACTCCAAGCGGCAGTCTGGACAGGGGGCGCAGTGCAGCGTCGGAGCACAGTCGGGACACGACGGCGATGAGGCCCGCACCACCAGCCATGTGGACAGGCCGCGGGTGAGCTCACCGATCACGGCGCGGACCAGCGCCTCGACCATGAGCCAACTGCGGGCGGGTCTGAAGGGTGCCAGCTTGAGCAAGGACGGCGGCGGAGCCGTGCGGCCGCTCCCATCTCGCTCATTGCTTCCCGTTCTGAGAACTGCACACGAAGAGGATTTGAGGAGGAGGAGGAGGAAGAGGAGGAAGAGGGAGCGAGAGCGGAGAAGGAGAAGCGTCCATGAGGTGGATGAACAGGAGGGGGAGAAGGAGAATGATGAGGAGGAGGACGAGGAGGAGAAAATAAGCACGAGGAGAGGCAGGAGGTCAAGCAGGAGGAGGAACTCCAGGGACCCCTTCGCGATCTCTCCCCAGTCCTCCTTAGTCCTCCTCTGTCCTTCGCCCTTTCCTTGTCCTCCTCCTCCTCCTCCTCCTCCCCAGTCCTTGTTAGTCCTCCTTAGTCCTCCTCGGGCCTCCTCATCCCTGCTCATCCCTCCTCCTGCTCATTCCCCAACCTCCATCCTCTTTCCATCATTCCATTGTAATTACCCCTGCTCCTTCGGTTCCCCTTGATATCCCAGCTCCCTCGCATTCACCGCAAACCGTGGTTCAGGGTCATCTGTCCTCAATGCTGCTTCCCCTTCGCCATAAATCGTTAACACAACCGTCATGCTCCTGTCCATTCCTAATCCTCTTCGGTTAACACCTCCCTGATGAATAACTCCCCCCCGTCGCACCGAATGACGTAGCAGTGGGGCAGTGTGGACACTTCTCCTGGCAATTTCTCACAACAGAGGGTCCTGAAGCTTGAGCACACGTCATTGTCAGCATGTCCCGAACCTACGCGTCACACACATTCGTCTTCGAAACCTCCAGCAGTTCCATGGATGGAGACTGCCCGAATTTCGGAGCATGCCTCTCGCATTGGCGTCACGCACATCAGTCTCAACATCACCCCACAACTACACAAGTGCAAGGCGAAACGCTTCAAAGTGCGAATGTCGCCGTGGCTCCGCGAACACAAGTTGACAACATTGCTTCGGATGGAGGGCGGTTCCTTTGCAGAGCGTCTGTTGCTTGCAGCGTCACAAAGCATCACGACCAGAGACTGAAACGTCCGACATGTATGCACGGGGTGGAAGGCGGTTTGTATATGTTCAAAATGGGATATCAGGTGGGGCGTCCCCAGAATGCGCTGCGCGAGACCGCAAAATGTGCAACGGCCGCACGGACAGAGGGCATCTCGCTTCCACGGTGAGGCTCCTGATGCGTCTGCACCCTGCTTCTCGTTGCTGCAGGGCCGGGGGCGCTCCTCTTCAGAACGGGGCTCTTGCTTGAACGGTAGCCCCATGGGGCGCCCGCCCGTCAAGCGGGACGCTTGCAGGGGCGTGTGGGGAGGGCCGTGCGCCTCTCGGGGCGGAGGCGGGATACTACAGCAGTGCAAACACATCCGAGGCTTACCCTAGCCAATGTCATCATCACCCCTCCCCTCGAGCTCCCAGGTCAGTTGTATCCTCCTCCTCCCCCCCCTCCTCCTCCTCCTACTCCTACGCCTCCTCCGCCTCCTCCTCCTCCTCCTCCTCTACCTCCTCCTCCTCCACAGTATTCCGCCTTCCCCTGTTCAGTCCTCCTCCTCCCTCTCCCCTCCTCTCTCGAGCCCCTCATACCTCCTCCTCCCTCCTCCCTTTCTCGAGCCCCTTCCGCCGTGTAAACGGCGGACATTGCCGCCGCCAGGCCCCTCTGGCTGTCCGCCCATATCGAACCACCGATCGCCCGCCAGCGCTGGCAAAAGGCGATGTCCTCGTCGACTGGCGATGAGGGCAACGGGGGAGGAAACGGAGGAGGACGAAACGCAGGAGGAGGACGAGAAGGGGGGGGGGAGGAAGAGGGGAGGAGGGGGATATGGACGAGGAGTTGCGAGTCGCGAGCTATCCCACGTGGTGGTCGACGAAGGAACTAGGAGCGGCGCTGCTGCTCAGCCTTGCTCAGAAGCTTGGGCCGCTCACCCTCGGGCAAATCTGCAGTAATGCTCCTCCCTGTGAGGAGCAATATTGTTCGCACGCGGCTTGGATAACTCTCTCATCGGAGAGTGAGCGAAGTAGCCACATCCCGTGCAAAGACGGATTCTCCGAGCGCGCGACAGATACATCCTATATGAGTCCCGTCCGCCAACTTGTCGCTGACACAAACAGGCTGGAAACACGCATAGGTAAACCGTCCAGATGCAATAGCATGTGTCCCGGCCCCGAGACAACGAACGCACCTCTGTCTGGACTCGTCCGAACAATACTGCGAAACGAGAGCACGCACGACCGAAGGAGCAGGAGGAGGGGGAGGAGGAGGAGGAGGAGGAGGAGGAGGAGGAGGAGGAGGAGGAGGAGGATGCGGAGGTCCCTTCGCCCCCGCGGGCGTTCCGCAGTTCCCCTCAGACTACGAGGGTCGCCCTGAGCAGGCGGTGCCTGACGAGCCAGCCCGTCCTCTCGGTCATCCGGATTCTGACATGAATTGCGGGCGGGATCCTACGCTCCTCAGCTACCTGGGCGGCTAACGGCTAACTCATCCGCAGAGTGATCACCGATAGCACGCCAAGACTGGGCACCCGAACCAACAAGCTGCTCACCAATGGGATGCGAATTCACAAACAAGATACAATGGCCAATCCACAAGATCCACAAGAAAACCAACCCTGAGACCCCAGGACGTCCACTGATTTTTGACGCGGGAGCGTCGCGCTTTCCATCGCAAAACCATCGAAACCCAAGAAACCCAGGGCGCCCTGGAGGCAAGCAGGGTGTTTCTTGGCATGGGCCTCCACTGTAGAGATCTGCCCCCGACGTGCCCTGCATATTGTCCACCGATTCTCTTCCAGAGGTCATGGCTGTCCCTTGTGGGCCGCTCAAACAGACTGTCATGGAAGCCCCCGGTGGCGGACTCACCGCCAGCGACGCACGCAGGACGAGCAGCCACACGCCCCAGGTGCTGGCCAGAGTACTCACAGTACGCTCTGTAGAAAAAAACGGTGGAAAAACACACACACACACACTCTGTGAGTGTGTGCTTGTTTATGTGTGAAAGAGCGTGTTCTACCGCTGCTGGCGGAAAACCGGGGGGGGTCACTACCGGTTCGAACCCCTCCCCCCCCCCCCCTCCGGAAAACCGGGGGGGGGTCACTACCGGTTCGAACCCCTCCCCCCCCCCCCCAGCTCATCATGAAAAGGGGGAGGGGTCACTACCGGTTCGAACCCCTTCCCCCCCCCCCCCCCTTCTCGAAAACCCAGTGGGGGTGCGGACAGAGATGGGGACGGTGTTGGTGGGACAGTGGTGAGGGGACAGCGGGACAGTGGTGGGGACAGTGGGACAGTGGGACAGTAGAGGGCCGGTAGTGGTGGGGACAGTGGTGAGGACAATGGTGGGAACAGGGGGGACAGTGGACAGTGGTGGGGACGGTGGTGGTGGGGACAGTGGTGTGGGCACAGTGGGAATGAGGTGGAAACAATGGGACAGTGGAGGGTACAATGGTGGTGGGGACAGTGGTGAAGGCGGTGGCGAGGACGGCGGTGGGACAATGGGACAGAGGTACAGTGGGGACAGTGGTGGGGACAGTGGGGACAGTGGTGGGAACAGTGGGACAGCTCAGTGGGACAGCGGCGGAGTCAGTGGGACAGTGGGGACAGTGGGGATAGTCGGGCAGTGGTTGGGGCCGTGGAGACAGTGGGGAGAGTGGAACCGTGGTGGGAACAGTGGTGGGGACAGTGGGGACAGTGCGACAGTGGTGGGGGCACTGGTGGGGACACAGTGGGGACAGTGGTGGTGAGGACAGTGGTGCTGGGAACAACGGGAGTCGTTTGCTGGCGGTGAGTGGGGGGGTGGGGAGGGGTTCGAACCGGTAGTGATCCCCCTCCGGTTTTCGAGGGGGGGGGGGGGTTCGAACCGGTAGTGACCCCCCCCGGTTTTCCGGATCCGGAGGGGGGGGGGGGGGGGAGGGGTTCGAACCGGTAGTGACCCCACCGGCTTTCGAGGGGGAGGGGGGGAGGGGGGGGGGGGGGGGGGGGGTTTTCGGGGGGGGGGGGGGGGGGGCGACCCCGGGTTCCGGAGGAAAAGGTTGGCAATTTTCCACAGTAAAGCGGCGGTGGATCACGCTCTCTCTTATGTGTGCGTTGTTTTGTGTGCGTGGTTTCTTGTACTTTTGTTGTGTTATTTGTTTCTGCTGTTTGTCCACAGACTCACCGCCTGTCATGGGGCCCTTGACTGAAGCGCGGGCGAGACAAGGATGGTATAATGTCTGAACGGTGATGCCCAACCCTACGCCCACACATATGGCATCTCCCGACTCCTGCCGCCCTGTGGCGCCCCCCCAGCCCCAAAGACGCCATGGGCTCCGTGCAGTTCCTGTGCCCAAGCACTCACAACATATCGAGTTGGTCCGCGCCGCCCACGCTCCCGGCTTCGGCCGCGGGTGGTGGAGGCATGCTGGCCCAGAGAGCCGGCAGCAGAACCCGCAGCCGAAAACAGGGCTCGGCTTCGCGCTGGGCACAAGCAGCACTGACCGAGTGGTTCGAACCTGCGCATGACTTCGCCCCACACTGTACCGAACACTCCCGGGCTGGATGGAATTGAGATTCGGGTTTGACCAGAGAAGGCACACACAAACCTCATGATCTCCTGAGATTGCATATTGCTGCCTTGCCGCGGCCAAGAGCCACCTGATGCGATGAACACCATCAACTCGCTCAGCCTGGTACCATGGCGCACCGATTGCAGCTGCGGAGTGAGCTTGCGCCTCGCAAAGTTATCAACTCCGCACTGCATGCCTTCTCCGCCAAAATGTCGCGACGCATCGCGCCACTGCCTAGCCCGAATGGAACCGACGCGATCCTGCGGCAGCGGCCCGCGGCCGCCATCAATGAGGCTGCCCGAAAGCTCCGGGGGGGAAACCTCTGGGCATCCAGGCCCCCATCGCGGCGCGCCTGGTTCGGAATCCAACGGGGGCTGTCATCCCGCATCTGCTGGAGGCGGGGTGGGCCCCTGAAGAACCTTGGTTTTGGAAGGCACCTGCAGAACCTTCGCTTGCAGGCGCCTTCCAAAACCAAGGCTCTTCCGGGGCCCGCCCCGCCTCCAGCAGATGCGGGATGAGAGCCCCCGTTGGATTCCGAACCAGGCGCGAACTCTGCCCCACGGGCGCCTGCCCTGGACAGTGTGGAATTGCAGGCCAGGCGAAAGCGATACCAGGGCGAATAGCAGGCAACGTCAAACACAACTGCAACCACAGCGCGAGACAAGTTCCAGGTAGAGAATGACCAGGATTCCCTCCTGAACTGCGCAAGCCAAGCAACGTTGGCAAACATCTGCCGAATTCCCCCGTTGCGCACAAATGTCTCATCTTACGGCGACAACGACGACGGATCATGGCGCCCCCGAGAACTCCGCGAAGCTGGTGACCGTGCATTTCCGCGGCCATGGTGCCAGCACACGCGAGCTTGTTTATGACGTGATACCTGTTGAATGCTCGTGAGAACCTGACTATTCCATTGTGCATGGTAGCGGCTTTGAAGAACACGCTTGGCACGAAACTGCCTTGCATGCTATCTGCCGACGGGAAAAATACCTCCAAACATCCCGCAAGATTGCGCGGCTCGACCTGAAACCCTTCTCGGCAAAGACGAGCTGACAGATGCGGCGCACAACAAAGTTGGAGCAGAGCACGGAGCTGTGTGATGGCACAATTGGCCTGTCCCGCGTCAGGGCACGGCATGTGCCCCGAAGCCCACTGGGCAACGACTTCCGAAGTGCTCGCCTAGACCCGTGGCTTCGCCGCGACCAATCGCCCATCCAAGCCCGAGTCCCGATGCGGGAATGGGCATAAGCGACGCGTGACATGTATATACATATATAACATACATACATGCATACATACACATCTACAGGCATCCATACATACATGCATACATACATACACACATACATACATACATACACCTATACATATATACATACATACACAAGCCCTGAAAAAATGGACCGCGCGGGGTATATCAGTTCTGCGTCAGCTCTTCCTTGTCCCAGCGACCGCGGCATAACAGGAACCTAATTACTGGCGGGCACGCCAATCGCAATTCAGTGGGCATGAGCAGAAGGCGTTCCATCGAATCAGAGAGCCCACGGGTATCCAATAACCCATGTCCAGAAGATAAATTGAGAGCACCCAGATCCTCTTCACACACCCGCGTGAAAACTCCTCTTCAAGGCTGCGTTTCCAAAGTTTGCGGCATCCCGCGCTGGCTTGGACTCTGATGCGCAAGTCTTAAAATATAGCTCCGCAGCTAAATTTCATAGTCTGACAGTCATCGACAAGAGACCAAGCACACGATCCCCCAAATTGTTGTTGGTAGCAGTCGTCCGATTGTTAACCCCAACTGTGCCAGCCACTCAAGCAGCTCTTCTATGACTACGTATAGTTGTGCAAATTCTGAAATACAACATCGGGCACTGGTTCAAAGTCTGCGAGGCTTGGAACGTCCACTTATTGCCCAACCGTCGGCTTCATGACGTTGGTTACCCGTCTGATCTCTCTCAACGACAAAATTTCGAGAGGGTCAGCCCGTGCTGCTACGCGCGCCGTCCCGCATGCGTCCAGCATCCTCTCCTCCTGGCATTCCCGAAGCAGCATGGCCCAATGTCCGACGATCTCCCGAGGATGAAACAGTACGGCGGTGGTCCCCTGGATAATTTCGTCGGCAGGAGTAGGATATTGCCGCATGGCTTTGTGCACACCTGCTGCACTCGGAACTACTATTCTCTTGCACAGGGTGTCTAGAGCTCCGACCACTTTATTTCGGCACGGCACACCCTCCATCAGCCAAACATTCCACCAGCCAGCGCGCCCCTCCGCCCCGACCTCTTCATTTCGGCACGGCATACCCCTCCGCCCCGACCCCTTTATTTCGGCATGGCGCACCCCCTCCACACCCCCTTCGCATCCCCCCCACCCGCCAGCCAACGCGCCCCTCCGCCCCGACCCCCTTATTTCGGCACGGCACCCCCCCCGCCCCGACCCTGGCATTTCGGCACGGCACTCCCCCTCCGCATCCCCCCAACCTGCCACCCAGCGCGCCCCTCCGCCCCGACCCCTTTTGCTTCGGCACGGCACACCCCTCCGCCCCGACCCCTGTATATCGGCACGGCACACCCCTTCCGCAGCCCCCCCACACACACACACACCAGCCAGCGCGCGCTTCCGCCCCGAGCCATTTTATTTCGGCACGGCACGCCCCTCCGCCCCGACCTGTTTTACATTGGCACGGCACACCCCCATCCGCATGCCCCCCAACCACCATCCAGCGCGCCCCTCCGCCCCGACCACTTTTTGTTTTGGCACGGCACACACCCCTCCGCATCCCCCCCGCCCGCCAGCCAGCGCGCCCTTCCGCCTCGACCACTTTTATTTCGGAACGGCACACCCCCTCCGCATCCCCCCACCCACCAGCCAGCGCGCCCCCTCCGCCCCGACCCCGTTATATTTCGGCACGGCACACCCATCCGCCCCGACCTTTTTTTATTTCGGCACGGCACACCCCATCCGCACCCCCCACCCACCAGCCAGCGCGCCCCCGCCCGACCCCTTTTGTTTTGACACGGCACACCCCTCCGCATCCCCCCCCCGCCAGCCAGCGCGCCCCTCCGCCCGACCTTTTTATTTCGGCACGGCACACCCCTCCGCCCCGACCTCTTTTATTTTATTTCGGCACGGCACACCCCCTCCGCATCCCCCCCCGCCCACCAGCCAGCGCGCCCTTCCGCTCGACCCCTTTATTTCGGAACGGCACACCCCCTCCGCATCCCCCCACCCACCAGCCAGCGCGCCCCCTCCGCCCCGACCCCGTTATATTTCGGCACGGCACCCCCATCCGCCCCGACCTTTTTTTTATTTCGGCACGGCACACCCCATCCGCACCCCCCCACCCACCAGCCAGCGCGCCCCTCCGCCCCGACCCCTTTTGTTTTGACACGGCACACACCCCTCCGCATCCCCCCCCGCCCGCCAGCCAGCGCGCCCCTCCGCCTCGATCCATTTTATTTCGGCACGGCACACCCCTCCGCCCCGACCTCTTTATTTCGAGAACTTCGGCACGGCACACCGCCTCTGCATCCCCCCACCCGCCAGCCAGCGCGCCCCTCCGCCTCGACCCCTTCTATCTCGACACGGCACACACCCTCCGCATCCCCCCACCCACCAGCCAGCGCGCCCCCTCCGCCACGACCCCGTTTTACTTCGGCACGGCACACCCATCCGCCCCGACCTTTTTATTTCGGCACGGCACACCCCATCCGCATCCCCCCACCCACCAACCCGCGCGCCCCTCCGCCCCTACACCTTTATTTCGGCACGGCACACCCCCATCCGCATCTCCCCCCCGCCCGCCAGCCAGCGCGCCCTTCCGCCTCGAACCCTATATCCCGGCACGGCACATCATTCCGCCCCGACCTTTTTTTTATTTCGGCACGGCACACCGCCTCCGCATCCCCCCACTCGCCAGCCAGCGCGCCCCTCCGCCCCGACCCCCCTGCACCCCCCCACACGCCAGCCAGCGCACCCCCTCCGCCCCGACACTTTGATTTCGGCACCCTTTTGTTTCGGCACGACACACCCCTCCTCCCCGACGCCCATTTCCTCCCCGCACGGCACACCAGCCACCAGCCCACAAGCCACGCCCCCCCCCACCTCTTTCCCCCCCCGACTCCCCCCCTTTGTTTTATTACGCCCCCCCCACCCCCCACCACAAGCCAGCGCGCCCCTCCGCCCCGACTCCTTTTGTTTCGACACGGCACACCCCTCCGACCCTCTCCCTTCCCTTTTGTGCAAGAGCAATGGCACACGTGCCACTTGTCCATTATTTGAACTCGGTGGTAAGCAGAGCACGTAACGTCCTCCCCCGACCTCTCGTGGCGATGCGCTTTGTCGACGTGGCAAAAAGAAACAACTTGGATTGGTGCACCTGGCTGGCACTAGAGAGTAGAAGACAAGACTGCTCCAAACTTCCCAGGACGGACTAGACCCCACTCGAAACCCACGATGACATGGTCAGGCGATTCCTCCCCACATTGCTTAAGTACTTGCTCGAGCTGCTGCTGCTGCTGTTTCTGCTGCTGCTGCGGCTGCTGCTGCTGATTGTTACCATTCGGACGAACACGATAACCGTGCAACAGTTGCAAATCCGTACGAGCTTTCTCCCACCAAGATGTAAGCAAATCTCGATATGGGACCGTCATACTCTTGGGTGGTAACCGAACTTCCTGACTGATGCCCTCGAGCACGCCCCAAAGATGGGGGGGGGCGTCACGCCATGATGCTCATACACCGTCCGCGCCAGCGTTGTAACCCACAACGCATCGAGCAACGAGCCGGCTTCGGTTGAGCCACACCCAATCCTAGCGGCTACGGACGACGCACAGGCAGCAGGTGGGAAGCATTCGCTGGCGGAGAACAGACCCACATCAGAGCGGACACGTATACAGATATCATCTGGGATGCGAAACGAGATATTGTCATCACCTTCACCTGTGTAGGGGGGGGACTCGCTGGCGGACGATTCATGCGCAGCAGGCCCCAAGTGATGGACGGCGCGTACTGTGGCAATGTGATAATCGGTGCGTCAGTGTTCCAAACCCACGGCCGATGGTCAGTAGGCGGTGCTGCCGCCTGCACGCTACAGTCAGACAAGTGAAACCCAGGTGCTGAAAGATTCCACGTGAAAGCACTGACAGACTCCGACACCACCTGCATCGATGGGAGCTCCACCCTACTGGGTCCTACCTCGGGCCGCGTTCCCATATCCACGACGGCGTGGCCATGGGAGGCCGAACCATGAGCAGCTCCCAGGGACGAACTGAGGCCAGCTCCTGCAGGCATACTCTCGGCCACGACGGCGTGACTGGGAGTCTGCACTACATCGGCGGCTCACAGATGAGGGGCGCGAGCAACACTGGGGCCACTGGCATGCTCCAGCTCGGGATGAGCACAAAATTGGGCACGCAGGCCCATGGATCTTCAAATCATCGAATGAATCCCGTGTAAACTTTGGCTCGGGCTCGCGGTCGGGCTTTGCCTCGACACCAGCACCGTGCAGCGACATAACTATAGGTAGAAATAGGCCACAGGTTGCCAAAGAGCTCGAGGTAGGACTCCTGGCGATTGGCAGCAGCTAACTCATGCATGACTCGATGTTGCTGCTTCTGGACCTGCGTCCTTGATCCGGGTATGGGTAACTGCTGCGGTCGCTCAGCTTGCGGTAACCTGGCAGGAATTGAAAGACATCTAGTGATGAGGTGCTTGCCAGATGCGCGCATGGTGATACGTAGGCCGCAGTGTGTCTTCCACTAGACAAGCGCGTTCGACGACTCGCACAGTAGCTACTCGCAAATGGCCTGGATCCGCCGCGGGGGATCTATGATATTTTTACATCGAGGAAAACACATGTTTTTTTTGACATTTGCGAGCAGGCACTCTGCGAGTAGTGGAAGGCGCTCGGTGATCCACACCACCGCCACCATGGCCTCGACTCGCGCCAGGTAGGCGACGGCCGCACGGCGTCTGACTAGCTATGAAACCTCTGTGGTTCCCTCACTTTCTTGCATCGCATGCGTGCTCGATGGGTGCTTTGACCACCTCGCCGTCGACTCTCGAGAAGACCCCCCCGACCATGTGAGAACTGCTGCCGGCACGTTGAAGGGACAAGGATGAGAAGGAGGAGGAAGGGGAGGGAAGGAGGGCGGACGGGGAGGGGAAGGGGCCTCGACTTGGCACTGATCAGGTCTAGGCTCGCAGGGCTGATTGTTCGCACGGTTGGGCGTGGCGGATAGCCCGCTGGTTATCAAGGCTGTGGACTTGTCGCTCCTTGGCGTTATCTGTGCCTCTGCCATGATGAGCGACCGCTAAACGGCGACGCAGCTCTGCCATGATGGTCGAAGAAAAAACCCGCCACCTAGAATGCTAAGGGCTGCCTGGTAGGGCTTCTGCTGTGCTATATTTCAAAAGCCCTCCCTCCCCCCGTCGCAACTCGTCGCGCGCACCGGCCATACTACCGGGGGGCTCCTGGGCGGCCATGGCGCCTCTTTGGGATTCTCCAAGGTTCCATGACGGCCCAGGAGTTTGAAGGGGGCCGGTAGGCCCGACCAGAAGCTACGCCTCATGCGAAGCACAGCTTCTTTGTTGTATCGTAACAGCGATACTCCCATTCGTAGAAAATCATCGCGAGAGCGACGGGCCATTTCAAGCGAAGGATGTTTTCGGTCTCGATGGCGAATCGTACACATCGCACTGAGGCGTAATTAGATATAGGCGGCCGGCCGCTCGAGCACAAACGGCCGCGAACACACGTTCGTGACCTCTCGACTGTATCCCAGCTCGCTTTAGAGTCGGGGGGGAGGGAGACGAAGCGTAAATCCGCCGCTACTATACAGCAAATACGTCAGCTACTAAGCACAAGAAGCAACAACAGGCGGGGCCGTAAGGAAGGCGGACCCGCAAGCAAGTTGCCTTGCCAACACATTGCTGTGCATGTGATTACTCCTCAGGCGGCCGCAGACCAGGATGTCTGGCCAGCCCAATAAGGAACATGACGCTTTAAGTCACGCTTGAAGGATTGCGTACCTCCCATGACCTGTAGAAGCATATCTATATCAATGCTCCCCTTTTGTGTGACCATCCGCGGACATGTCGCGAGTGTCACACCACTGAATACTATGCACGACTCCTCGCTCCATCATCTGTCGTATCCGACTGATGTGTCCTAAAAGGGTGCACTCCGTCGGCTTCTTCAGGTCTTTGATTGACAAGGGCTTGGAAACGTGTTCAGCATCTATGGTCAAGGTGACCTTGATGCTCAGGCCTCCCACCTCCAGTAAGTCTTTCAACTGACTGGGGGTCAACGGACCTGCATGGAGCTCGCGCAGAATCACGATCGTGGGATAGCAGTCCTCCAAGTTGCGGGCTGCTGCTAGTGTCTCTGCTGAATAGCTTGAGCGGACCTGCAAGCGGTGAGACTTGCAGTGCGCATCGATCAAGTGAACGCCAGGCTTACCGGATGGCGCGGTTCCACGCCGTAGCAGGTTTGCCCCGCGAATACCATGGCCTTCGACTTCGTCATCGGCATCTCCACTCAGGCGTCGATTGCCGGAGTCGCTGTTCAGGTCAACTTCGCCCGTAGGAGTCACCGATTGATAGGCGATCTTCTTAGGGCAGGCCTGCAACTTCCTGGTCATCGCGTTCAGTCGTCGCACTTGTATAGTGGTCGGTTTTTGGACACGGTGTAGAGAGACCACATATACCATCAACCACACTTGGGCGATTAATGCGTAAGCCAATGCGCCTCTAAGGCTGACGAACATGTCTGCAAACATCTTGGATGCCTTGGCGTCAGCGTCGGCGCCGGTGAGTTCAGGATGTTGTATAGGGCGGAGCTGTTTGATGGATTCATCTTGGTCCAATGTGACGTTGCCGTCCCCGTCCGTTGCGCACCTCGCAGCGCAATTGGTATATGTATGTTTGTTGCACTTGACGCACTTGTCAACGGTGTCCTCATATCCGGCTATATTGATGTCATCAACACGTTTGGCTGTGAGCAGGAACTGCTTGTCTCGAACACCGCGTCGTAAGACGCGGGTCTGAGACCAAAACCTCTCGTGGTCCTTCTGGGCTTCAGTGAGAAAGCTCTGCGTGCATCCATGGTGCCGGTGCCTGGTTCGAGGCACTGCAGGCAGTGCTTCGACTCGCCGTAGTGCTCGAATCCTGGGAGGGATCGAAGCACCGTAGCCGATCCAGGCGGCAAGGTAAAGCGCGCCACACGTTCCATCTCACCAGTTGCCACGGCAAGTTCCTGGTAGGTTAGCCCCCTCAGAAAAGCCATGTTGATATCAAGGGAAGCAATGACACATTGCCTCTTGCACGCTGCCGCGCTTGCGAGTAATCTCTGACCTGGCCGCCGCGCTATCCCTGAGAAGGTTGTCGCATCAGAAGCTTCGAGGCCCATGAAATCCCGAAGCACCAGGCGCAATCGGATGGAACCTCTACCCATATGCGCACCTCGAAGTCATGATGCTTAACGATTTAGATACATCTCGCATCTTGAAAAATTTGTTGGCAAACCATGCCTTCAGTTCAGTATATAAGCCCTCGATTCTTTCTCGGGATTCGCAAAAATGTCGGCCTTCGCCAGGAGGTCATCTTCCTTGGCGACCGCAGCTCCTTTTGCAGCGGCGGTAACATATACCCGCATGGTGGTTACAAGGTCGACATATAATATCCTGCGCTGCTGTTCAGATAGGACTACCATTGCCATTTCTACCACGAAGCAGAATTCTACATTTTGTCCGTGTTCGCCCGAATCCAACCAATACGTAAGCGTGGCCTTCGACCGTGGAGCATACTTGGACATGATAAGTCTCCTCGGTGTCGGAGTCGCGTGAATATCCCCACTTGGGCAGGTGCCCCCGCTGTTCTTCAGCTACAGTGACCAGCGCACTGTCGTCGGTAATCATCTGTGTGGGTACAGTGTAAAGGTCATCTAGTGGAGTTGCCTCCAGTAGTTCCCTTTCGTCATGTAGTTCTGTGCACCGCACTTTCATAATATGTGCCTCGAGATCCGCTTCTGATCCCTCATATATCGTAGGAAGACGTCCATGTTCCTGTGGTAGTTCGGCTTCTGGGGCTTCTGTGGCGTTTTCGTCTTGTGCCGGCATGTCCGCCAGTTCCTCAAACTTTGTCATAGCATGCTCAAAGCCCGCCTGAGGTTCAGTGGAGCTTTGGCACTGGATGATTCTAGAATGTGCTGATCCAGTTATATCATGAATATTCAGGGCAGGGCCTTCTGCGCCACAGCAATGGCAACCTGGATTTACATCGTTGTCATAATGGGTCAATGTGCAACTGTCAGCGTAAGCTACCGGAGGTAGCTTATGGATACTCTTGGCCAACCTACTAAGACTGCATTCTCGATGCGGAAGAAGTTTCTGATAAGGTACTGCAGTGCCAGATGTACCTTGGGAGATAGTCGGCTAGCACTGGTCATCTGAAGCGCCCCCCTTTGGTCGGGACAGAGCCAAATGTCATAGCAGGTCCCCCCGCAAGCAGACTGGCCACGAATGTCAACACTGTCCGTAATGCAGCGCTGTCGGAGCCGATTTCTCTGGCTACCAAAGCTTCGATGTAAAGTGAATGTCGTGCATCGCCATATTGGACTTGTACACGCGCGGCTTCCCACTCGAATGATAACTTGACCCCCGTCGGGATCACGTCGCGCAACTGGGAACGGGCCATTCTAGCCGCCCCAGGTCGTCCTTCGTAGTTGTGGGACCATGGTAGTCAACCAAATCTCCTTCCTCGTAATAATACTGACCGGTAATTGTTGTTTTAATACGTAATGCACAATTGGTCTTGTCTACTGCGGTAGCCTGTGTGATAGCTTCAATGCATACCCTGCGTATTACCTGTTCCCCAGAGTGGTCAGACGCTTCTGTTGGCAATTCATGGTCCAGCCCAGGCAGGTCAGGGAGCATTGCCAGTTGCCGTGCAAACATACCACTATACGGAGACACCTCATTCTAGAAGGTCAATGCATATGCGGCAAAACAGGGCTTCGTGCAGTAATCGTGTGAACACAGGAGGTACGTCTATAACGCGTTGTCCACGCGCGCGCATCCTCAGCTCAGTGCCCTTTGCCTTAAGGACTGCCCTTGCAGTGTCTTTGTTAAAGGCACCCTCCCCATCGGAGTAGTACCTTGGCAGGTCTAAATTGCATCCAGCACTGCTGATACGCATCTGAGATACTGGTCATTGTCTTATCTGGTATCTCCATTCCAGTGGCACATCGAATACAACGATCAATTATGTGAAATAGTTTGTGCTCCTGTTTGCAGAACATAAGGTCGCATTCGCCTTCTTCATTGAACTTGCCAGGTAATGCAGTGGATGGCACAACGGCGCGCCCTGGCTTGTCCCAAGCCCTGCGCCCCCGGCATGCGTCGCAGACGCCTTTGATCAGGTTGAGCCTGGCGCTGTCCAGACCTGCTTTGGTTAAGAGTTAAGATGAGTCTCATCTTAGGCTATTTAGTAAAGAACCGTCGCAAATGTAGCTTCCGCAACTCGCGTGTTACCACGCTTGGGTCAAGGCTTCGTAAGTTTTGTAAGCTGATCTGAACTTCGAACCTTGACCAGTCTGGGAGTCGTGGGCGTGCAGCAGGGTTACCCGCAGGTGGCGGTGGAGGCGGATATCCTCCCTGCTGTCGGCCACGTCTGGCTCTGATATGTGGCAGCCGGCGGTGGTCACCCAAGCTACCAGCTCCACTCGAGGCAGGTTGCCCCGCAGCAGATTCAGCAGCATGTCTGCCTACTGTAATGTCGTGGCTGCTGGCGCCAGATGTGGGGCCAGCCCTGGAGCCGGGTCTCGGCGCTCGTAGCCGCACAGGTGCTGGTGCGGCTTGCGCCTCGAGTGGTGGCGCTGCCGGTTCGAGATTGTCCGCGGTTGTCGAGCATTTTCCAAGGTCTGGCAAACTTGCATTTGCCAGGTGCCCGCAAGTGACCAGGCTTGTTCCGGCCGTAGTTCTTCTTGCAACTCGGACATTCAATGGTAGTCCTCCTTATCATACCACCTGCAATGTTTAGGGTCTCTGTCATGTGGGGGGGGGAAACGCATACTCACATTATCTGCACATGCAATACATCCTCATATTTCCGAGGGCGGTCTCGTGATTGACCCGTCGGGTTGTCGAGGGATAGCTGGGTCGTCCAAATCAAATCCCAGCGCGTTGGTGACGAGGACGGTGGAACAATAAGGGTGGCCATGAAAGGGGCCGCGCTTCACTTGGATAGATCGAATGCGATCTGCACTGCATCGACAAAAAGGGACCGCATCTTTGAGGCATAGTGTGCAACCATAGACAGTTCTTTATCACATACCGAGGCATGTTGGTGATGGCCAGTACATTGCTTTCGTTCAAAAGGTGCAAGTTAGAGACGATGATTGGCCATAGTATGTCGGCTTCCACATCAATACCCCATGGGAATCACCTAGGCCAGTAGTACTTTGATCCATATGTACGCTGCAAGTGCCCTTGCATGTGGCCAATGTTGTCCATGGCGGCATTTGATCCACCCCGGTGCCCACTGATTATTCTCGGAAGTAAAGCCGTCGAAGGTCGTTTCGACGCATGGCAACTTTCCCACAAAACTTGATATGTGGAATGTCTTATTTGGCGTTCATGTCACGTGTCCTAATTTGCTTGGACATTAAAAAACAAGGTGGTTCAGTCGTTCTGCAGTTAGGTTGCAATTAGACAACGTTGACGAAGCACACGTCTACATGATGCATCACTGCATCCTGGGCATCCTTGTTTCCAAAGTCAACATATGAACGTTTGTCTCGGTCTCCTCCAGTAGTCAAACCTCAGCTGAATGCTAACTGCGATATCCCCCCGCTTCCTCCACACAATTCCAACATATCGACCTTATTGTGTCGTCCGTAACATAAAGTCGGGATTAGGGAGATCGTCTGCATGCGCGTCCGCTGGTATCCCCGCAGGTAGCGCGATGAAGGTTTCTTGTTCGTCATCGCTCTCCTTGTCGGAGTCGAGGGGGACATGGATGTAGTAGGCACTACATCCGAGACCCTTTGGGTCGTCACCGCAGTCGTCGTTGCCATCTTCGATTACGTGGGGTATCTTGCGTGGCTTGATGCCCGCTTCCTTGTCGGCTTTCTATGATCCTTTTTGATTGATCCGGGCATCTGTCGGTAGCGCTGTCTGTTGCGCAGCGCAGGATGAACTGAGTGTCGGAGTCTCGGGAATAGAGGGGAGCACGCGGCCGCGCTCAATCGAAGGGGAGGAAGACAATCGTCATCGACGAACGCAACTCGCCTTGGACGCGGTCGCTGGCCCTCTTGTCCGATGAGAACCGGTTCCGGCGGTTCCCAGTACAGTCGAGTACAAATATTTGTCGCACCATTCGGTAACGGTGCATTGTAATTGTACTCGGTAGGCTGATCCTGGATCTCGACGTCTTGTATACTAGCGTTGTCGCCCAGGTTCATTGTTACCCGTCTCACGACATGGCCCCATTCAGGGCCATTCTCAGGATACTAAACGTGAGTTCGAGCCCCATTTATCCACTCCTGCGTGGATGCTAAGATGTACAGCACTCGCGTGGTTTCTTTATTGTATGCAAATCAATTTGGCCAATCAGCCGTGCAGTCATGATAGCCAGCGTGTTGTCACGCCACTCTGCCTTCTGAGCGCCTTGGCCATGCCAGTCCAAGTCATGCTCAGTAAGTTGCGCAGGTTCCCCCGCAGCTTGGCATGTGCATCTCCACGCGTTAATTGGAATGCGCGCGTAGGTCGTTGCCACCTGCAGATACGATCCGCTGGGCAGCTTACTTGAACGGCCAACGCGGCAGCATCGCATACGCATGACCTGCAAGTCTAGATCTTCAACAGCATCTCGTTTGGGACCTTGTTTCCAGACGTAACCTGGTGGTCCCACAAGCACTATAGACATGCGTAGAGCCCGAGCTTTAATCATCAGATTTCGGATGCGTTGATGATGTGGCCCTGCCCGCTTCCCAAGCAACCTGAAATACCAGTCCGCGTGCGTTGTCGCCCATGGACATTGACCATCCCCCGAAAGTAGAGCACCCAAATACTGTGCACGTGTACAGGTCATAACCTCTGTATGTGCGATACGGTCGCACATGTAGCCACGAGCTCGAAGTTCGGGGCAACCTGTCCGTATGTCCTCGATGACAAGTGCACGAGAATGATAATGATGCGATGAGCGTTCATTTGCTGCAGTGGCCACACAGCCGGGTCCACTGCTGCCTCTGGCGGCCGCGCAGCGGGGCTTGCAAATGTCCCTGGCGCGCACGGCCGGCGCCTGGGAAAAGCATGCAGGCTTGGCCGCGCAAGACGAGAGAACCTCAGTGTTCGGCCTGCCGGAGCAAGCGCGAGTGGCCGCGACGCGCGCCTGCCCCCGTCACTCATTTTCAAGCGATGGGGGCGCCCAAATGCCCGTGGCATGCTGCGCTGCTGAGCCACTGCTCGAAGTGAAAATACCAAACTTCTCAGCGGCATCATCTCCTCCTGCAGGTGCCCCTGCATTCACGTCGAGCGGCGCCCACTTGCTGACCTCCTCGTAGAGGGCCTGCAGATACACCTTCGCCTGCAAATTGCGCAAGGCGAAGTCCTGATCGGCCGGCGTGGGGACATTCCCGAAGGACGTGCTCCTGCGATGCCACGTCTCCAAGGTGTTCTTCACCAAAGACTGGATCGTGAAAGCAAGCGTCTCCTCGTTGATGGAGAAGCAGTTGCCCTTGGTATCCTGAGACATCACATATGCATGGGCATCGCTAGTAGCGGGTGCCCCCGCACTGCTCGACGCAGGTTGCCCTGCAGCTGGCTCTGCGCCAGCTGCCTCCATGACCAGTAATGGGGCATCTTCGCAGTGAGGATCGGCCGTGGTAGAAACGATATTGAGCCTTTATCCCCCGCCGCGGCCCCGCGCTCGTCGACCTCGAGCGCCAAGTGCCCCGATGGCGTTTTCATCAAATCAAATACCCTGGCGCCTTTCCCAAGGAGGAGCCTGTGCATCTCAGAGCCGGGGATGGCCATCTTCTCGCGCCCCTGCCCCAGGATAGCAGGGGGATTCCCCCCTGAACCCTCAGTCGCGTTAGCTGAGTACGCGCCCAGTCTCGGCGCGACGGGTTCCCCCGCGGGATCTCTTCTCCTCTTGCGCGCAACGTTGCAGCGCAAGGACTTGTCGCAGACAGCGGCGCCATGTCCCACTCCGGACACGCCTAGCCTCTTCGTCAAATTCAGCTTCTTGATGTCGTGCCCGTGGGAGCGGGGCACGCGCTCGAATGTCTGCGCCGTTTTCAGACCGACGATGTTGATGTCGCTGCCGATGTCCAACAGGACCGCCAGCATTCCGTCCACCATGGTCCCACTGTTCGCGGCCAGGGCCAATTCATGGCGCTATCCAACTATACCTGGCATTTCGGACAGCGTAGTTCCACACGGGCCATTGCGACGCCTCTGCCCTAACACCCATTCGTTCTTCGCCAGGGTCGCGAAGACGTTCGTGTACCAGCGGGCCTCTTCCCCAGTGATGGGGCTCCTTTCGAAGATCCAGGCCGTCGGGCACTCGTCACGCATGTGAGGGCGTGGTGCAGATGAGAGCGGAATGTTCGCAAACATGTCCTCATCGGCGCGCGTGGCGACCTGTCCGCCTGTGTTCACTATCAGCACAGCGTGTAGCACGTCGCGCTCTGATGTGGCACTGTTGCCGCTGCGAACGCTCACGAGGATTTCCGTCCTATGTTGGCTGCGCGGGCGGATGTCTCGCCCGTAGGGCGTGCATGCATGTGGTGCTTGGAGCCGCTGTGCATGTCTCTGGGTGGCTCTCTCCATACGCCTCAGCCACAAATTATTGGCAGGTAACGCCGCAGGTGTTGTCGCAGCAGGCGCCCCTGCATTGTTAGCTGGTTCAGCAACGACTGGCACAGGCGCATCCGTGGCAGGCACGGTGGCTGCTGTCGCCTGCGCCGCATTGGATGATGACGCAGGTTGCCCCGCAGGTGTCGTTGCGGCAATTGCTGCGTTGTTCGTCACCATCGCCGTGATGCGGTCGAGCTCTCCGCGAAGGTCTCTGAGCTCGTCAGCCCCGCGGAGTATCTCTTCATGACGAGTTGCTGCATCTTGGCCCCCGGCTAGGGCGCAGTGAAACTCAGGTGCGCTGAGACCAACACCCCTGCAAATAGCGCAGGGAGCCTCACTCGCGGCACCTTCTAACGCACCAGCCAACTGCCGATCCACATGCGCATGAGCCACTCGATCCCAGCATTATGCATGAAATATGTGGCCACACTGAAGCCCCCAGACCTTGTCGTGATTGACGAAGTTGCCCAGACATATGACACGCTTGTTGAAGTCACCGTCGCCGATGGTCGGCGGCGTTGCCAATGGCCTGATACGCGTCTGGCGTTCCAGCCTGGACTCACCAATCTCGCACTGGATCGGTGGGGCCGATGGCGACTGCATGGCTGCGAGCGCTGCCAGGTTGAAAGCAAGCACCCCCGCAGAAATTAGAATGGCAGGTTGCCCCGCACGACCCATCGGCCGGCGCGCCTGCCGCTCCTGGTTCCGGCGCTGGCGGGCCAGCTGCATGGAGAGATTGGCCTGCTGTGTCTCGTGGATGGCCAGGATCTCTGGGCGCACCGCCCCCACGGACGATGGCGCAACCAAGCCAGGGGCCTGTTGCATCGCATCAGGATCCATGGGAGTGACCAGATAGCCGCAATGAGGAATCTGACCCAGTACTCCAGGCTCGTATCCGGAGCCGCGTGATAGAAGTCGTCGGCTGTCGCCCGAACACACGGGTTATCCGGCTGCGATCCCACGCGAGGATTGCCCGCCACCTGAGCGTGGTAGTCCGGAACCAACGGTGCATACATCGGCGGTGCTGCTGGTCGCTCAGCAGCCGTCGGATCGCATGTCGGGTGGCTGAAAAACACTGGAACATACCCGTGCCTATTGAGATTGTCCGGCGACGGATTTGGATCCGGAACAAGCGCCCATGGGGGTGTCCAGCTGGCGCTCGGGAGGTCGATGCCGCCCCGACGCATGCTCTGCACGGCCTCGCGCATCTGCCTGCGCATCCACTGTTGCTGACCCATCAAGCTTTCAATCCTCTGGGCAGCGTCGCGGTCGGGGAAAGCAGGTTGCCCCGCAAGTGGACGCGGTGATGCGAACGGCGATGTCGCCTGCAAGGCCTCGTAGAGCTGTGGGTCCATCCGAATGCTCTGGGGCCTCGCCTGCAGGCTGTTGGTGGCCCCAGCACACCGTGGAGTCCCAAATGGAGCCGCAGCCCTGCTCACGGGCGCGAACGAAGCAGGTTGCAGCGGAGGCGCTGGCAACTGTTGCGTCTGAGCACGCCGCGGGTCGTTGGCATGCAGCCCGTCAATGGGCGTGATTCCAGTGGACGTCATACCAGACACGTCCGCGCTCTGGGCCTGAATCCATGATCCATATGAGCCCCCTGCAGGTGCCCCCGCTTGGTATCCCTCTTGCATCATAAACACCGCAGTGAACTCGACTCCCTGCATGGGCGTCGGTTCTAGGGGGCAAACAAACCTACCTCGCTTTTGACCACCCTCGCTTCCAAGAGATACCAAGCGATGCTAAACTACAGCCTGTACTGGCCAGGGCGCTTGACGAGAGGAGTCGCGTGGCATGACTTGGTTCTGCCTGGAAGCGAAAGCGGGGCAGGTAATTCACTCTCTAAGGTTCGGGGCACTTGAGGTTGTAGGGGGTCTTAGGTATGAACCAATTCTTCAACGAAGATGCACCGTCTGGAAACTCATATATATATATATATATATACACATATGTAGTTGTATGTATATATATATGTGCATATATATATATATATATATATCGGACGGAAGTACGTTGTCAGCACGCAGATTTCTCCGCTCGTTGTCCCAAATGCACAAGCGGGTGATCCACGCATGTCCCACTCGATCGCATCCACATTGAGTCGGGTTCGGTAAGACGCCCATGAGCTGAACGATGTGGGTCGGCGGGATTTTGCCTTCCCGACCTGCCGTCAGAATACTGCAATTTGCTGAGCGCCAAATTGCCATATGGTCACAACGTATGCGTTTTTGTTTTCAAAACTTGCCATACTTAGTCTCCAGAATCAACGCGCAGGACGGACTGTTATCTCCAGGTAGATATGGGCATCCATGGACAAACTGTCTGCCCCTTCCATTGACAGCGTCATCAGCACGTCAGGACGGTACCACGAATATAATAACAAGGCGCCCCTGGTGTCGTCAGATCAATTATTCCTTTGCATGAGGGTTCAGGGCGCATCATGCCAGGGCTGCTATGCCCACTGCTTGGACGCAGAAAATACGTCGGATGAGTCTCGCTAGCGAACTTACACTTCTGCACCTGGAGCCTGTTCTTCTGCATGCCGGCGCTGTCGACCATGCCAATCAAATTCAGCACCGCCAATGCCCGATATGCCCAATGGCGGTTACTGAGGCGCTGCCGGACAGCACTCAGGTGGCGCCTGTGCCAGTGCTCGCGGCCCTCGGGCGGCCAGTTGTTGAGCAACTCCGAGAGCTCCACCCAGCCGTCGCGCTCGTCGAAGGACCGTGCCGCTGACGAGAACCTATCAGAAACATGGTTGCGATGAAGCGGCTCATGACGAGTAGCTGCGGTGAGCCATTCTGAACATTTACGCCGTTCATCGGCGCTTAATGTTGCTCCAACAATTCTCAATTCCTCGAGGATACTATTCAAGTATATCTTCTCAGAGCGGTACCTAGGAGCAGGCTCTTTCCGCGGGAGGTTACGCGCAACCTGACGTGCGTGAGCTGCTTCATCAGCAAGTACGGCAGTATCCTCGATGTCGCCCTGCACCAATGTAGCGATCAGACCCGTCATCGATAAAAGGCTGATGCGCTGGGTTGATCTTCGTTCGATTTGCAATGCGTAGCTTTTCCCCATCCTTCCTGCATTTCACTGGCACTTCGGCGGCAAAAGCAGGTTGCCTCGCAGAACGTGGATCCGGCTCATCAAACCGTCTTGCTGGCTGGATTGCTGCAGGCGCGGCCGACGAACTGGCGCCTGCTGATCCCCTAGGAGTTCGAGAAAAGCGCGAGCGTCGAAGTCCCGGCATATCTTTTCACCGAGAACTCGCATGTATTGATCTCGGGGGCCGCCCTTGACGCCTCTGACGCAGTTTCCAATGCCCTCTGATTGGCGCCATGCTTTGATGGGGGGGCGCCCCTCGATGACCCCATCCAGTGCTGGCGCCCAACCTGTCCTGGGCGCCCGGCCAGGTGCGGGGCCACGACGGGCCGCCGGCCCCCTTGGGGCGGGCGCGCTGGCGCCCTGGAACGCAGCCGACGCGGCGGCCACTGCTGGTCCTCTGGATCGATGTCGCTCAGCAGGTTGCCCTGCAGATCGCTGATGCTCGCTGCTACCAGGATTGGGATGACCCGGGCTATTTCTCTTCTTCTGTTCGGGCGGCGGCGCAAGTTGATCAGGTCCTGGCGACTCAGGCTGGCTTGGGGAAGTCGAAGATGGAGATAAAAATATAGGCTGACCTGCCCTCGACCTCGGAGGAGGTGCCTTTGGCGTTGCCCCTGGGGGTGTCAACGGCTGAATTGCGGGCGCCCACGGTTCAACGCGCGTGGGCCCTCTGCTAGGGTTAAGCTCCTCCGCGTCACCAGGCCTATTGATCGCCGCCCTATTACAGGTGGTTATCCAAACGATCCTTGGTTCGTGGTAAGCGACTACCCTGTCTGGCTCGAGAATCGCATCCTTTGTAATCCGGTTACCAGGCTCTACTGGTGGATCAATGTCGTGAGTGTAGTCCGCGCCAGAAGCGAGGTCCGCGTCGGAATAGTCCGCGCCGGACCCTGGAGGAGCTGCTGCCGCGGGGCCCACTGCCTGAGCAAGGACTTGGTTGCCTGCAGCAGCATCGTCTTCTGGCTGGTCAGCAGCTTCCTTCTTAGACGAAGCGGGCCCCCCCGCGCGCCACTCGCGATTGGATACCTTCAGGTAGTGATTAGGAGCAAGATTTGTCCAGCTCGCTGGCACGAGCTATTTCGAGGTCTTCAGCTGGCTGACAATCCAGTCTCGTCAACTGCTCGGCGCGTGGAACTTCGCTTGGATGCGCGACGCGACCCCGACCATCACCGCGAGACCAGACCCACGGCGTCCGTCCGAAGACGGGCCCCCTTGATGGACGCCTCATGGGGCAGCTGGGTCAGTGGTCAGCAAAATCAAAGCAAGCACACACAAGACGTCGGTAAATCTGCCGTTCCTAGATGATGGCCCTCTTGAAGTCCCGCTTTTGAAGAGCCTCTTGTGATTTGACGGCCCCTCCTCCGCGGGAGCGCGCGATCTTGCCTTCGCCATTTCGTTCAACATTGCGAAGAGAATTCCAGCGCCGAGCCTACTGCTCGGACCAACCTCGGCCCAGTCAGCGTCGCATCGCACCAGGGGGCACGCGTTGACGAGCTAATCCAATGGTACCATAGCAAACAAAACGCTGCACCTCGCCTTCTAGGCACTCTTCTGGCGGGTTCCCCTGCAGGCGCCCCCCCCATGTTGGGGCGCCAGGTCAGTCACCCCTCCTTGGCGGGGCCCCTGGGGCCCTCGCATCAAGAGGGTGAGGGCGCATAATGCTGGTAGAGCGAGCGCCGCTGCAGCGCGCGCGCGAATGTCCGCGCGAATAACTGCGGACACGACCACGGCGTAGCAAACGTTGGTCTTCAGCTTCCACTCGTCGTCATCATCGTCCGAGCGGTTCGCGCGTTTCCAGACTTGACGGCCTGTCGATCGCCCCCGGCGGCTCGGGGGCCGCCTCGCGGCCACGAGGGTAAACTGATGTGTTTCGCTGTGTCCAAGCTCACACTGAATGCGCTCTGACAGGTCGCCAGCATCTCGCGGGCTTCCCTGCGCAGGATCATCGTCATGTGCTGCCATGTTTGTCGGGCTGCCAATTACCTGGGGATAAAGCATCATCTGCATGTCCTCGTCTGTCGAAGGAACTGTGGCTTCTGAATCCGAAGGTGTCCCCGCCATATCTTGGTCTACTTCGGCGGGCACATGGAAATCCTCGACACATTCAACGTGTTCAGTTTGCCCCGCGATGGGCATGCCCAGCCAGTCTGCCAGGTTGATCCCATTGTGGCCAGTGAATATATCCTCGAGGAGCTCGTCGGCGCAATTCTCGAGGGACATACTGACATTCAAATATCTGGCAGCCATGAAGTTAACAACTGTAACTGAGCTGTCGGCAGGGTCGGCCACTGGCGTTTCTCAATCGACATACGGCATGTCCGAGTCGGTTTGGGCCCGATGCATCGACGGACCTCTGCCTCTCCCATGGCCCGGAGGGCGCGCGCGGCCCAAATGCTGCGTGCGATGGCAGATATCACAGTCCATCGCTTTGCCGTTCGCGTCTTTCGGGTTGCCCCGACGTCCCTTCCCCTTTCCTGAAGTGCGCCTGCGATTCCTGCCTGCGCCTAGGAATAGTTCTTCGTATTGCGGCCCAGTAAGGGATGACAGGAAAGCTAACAGACCTCTGCCATGCAGTCGCCGTAAGGTACGTGGGCATGTCATAATAGTCTAGGGCGTTCGCTTCGTCGTCTGATGACGCGTCAGCGTCGGTCCAATAGTCGAAGTCGGACTCAGCGGGCTGCCCCGTTGAGCATACAAGGGTAGTGGCCTGCGCAGGAGCCGCCGTTGCCAGCGGCCCCCAATACCTGGCCCAGGAGTCTTGCGACCCCGCGGCCAAACCACCATTTTGAACTAATAGCGTGGTGGATTCCTTTGGTTGTGGATCGTCATTCCAGACGTTCGTAGCAGGTTGCCCTTCGTTGGCTTCAGCATGGAAGGTTTCGGTACGGTGGCCGTGGCTGAAGAGACCAACAATATTGCCAGGGGTTCGCTCAGCGATGTGAGCACATGACCTCATGCGTTCAAGCAGAGAATAAATTTGGTGCTGGTCCCTCGGCATGCGGTGGTTAAATGGCTGTTGAAATTGTTGTGCGCGCGCCGTCCCCACTCCTAAGGCTCGGAAAAGAATAACCGCTAGAATCCGGAAGTTGGGGATGTTAAAGCCTGCCGATTCGGCCTCATAGCGGGCTACATCGAAGCGCGCCAATGCCCAATGCCTGGTCGATCCGTTCTCCCGCATGGACTCGAAAGTCGATGAGAGCTGTACCTGAGTTGAGTTGGCGTTTCTAAATTCTCAAACTTCGTCCTCAGGAGGAACATAATGTAGGTGACGCCATCAGTACGGCGGCCACGTATGTTGACGCCAAATTGATGACTGCTGGGGGGATTATCATGGATATGGTCCGTGCGAGGCCCCCCAGACCGCGCGGCGGTGCTTCAGCTTGTTGGGAGGGCGTCATAGTGCCTATGGTCACGTTGATCCAGGCATGTACCTCTCGAGCGAATTCGCGGAAAAGTACTTGACCGGCCGGGTCCCTGCGGGGACCGGTTGTTTTTGTGTCGTCTCCGCCACGCATGTGCCCCACAGCACACGCGATCGCAACCCATGCGAGACCAAAAATAGTAACACAAATCCAATGGCCCCGTAGGTCGTGGTCGGATGTGGTTGGCTGAGGTTTGTGGTGTTTTGTTGCAAGCCTGCGTGGGGGTGGAGGCGGCACAATGTCGTATCGCATGTTTCCGTGCATGTCGAAGAAGTTTCAAATTGGAGTAGGTGGGTGGACTTCAGGAGTGTAGTAGCGCAGGAATGTAGGATTCGAGTAAGAGTCCTCTGCGAGAGCAGAGGTAGCACTGCAAGTGTCCTTGCGGTTGTGCGTAGTTCGGAGGTGAGGGGGTGAGATCGAAGTGGAAAGGAGACCCACCCAACCGGGACATCGGTTTCGGTTTTTTGTTTTTGCGTGCAGGCGTGCGGGCGAGGCGAAGCTGCGTGCGCGGGCGAGAAATAAGTCTCCTGTAGCTGAGGCGCGGCCGGACCAAAAGTCTCCCTTCCGGCAACCGGTGCCCCGCGGTGTCCCGCTGGAGTCCCGCCCGGGGGCCGGTGGCGCGCGGTGTCCCGCCGGTGTCCCGCCCGTGTCCCGTCGGTGTCCCGATGATGATGATGAGGAGGAGGATGATGATGATGTTGATGATGATGATGATGATGTTGATGATGATGGTGATGATGATGGTAATGGTGCTGATGATGATGGTGCCCCTATGATGATGATGTTGACGATGCTGATGATGATGATGATGGTGACGGTGGTGATGATGATGATGGTGGTGCCCCGATGACGATGATGGTGTTGATAATGATGATGCTGCTGATGATGTTGGTGCCCCGATGATGATGATGAAGATGATGATGAAGATGATGGTCCTGAAGATGTCGTTGATGATCATATGATTTGATGATGCTGATGAAGATCCTGATGATGGTGCCCCAATGATGATGATGAGGTTGATGATGATGCTGTTGATGACGATGCTTGTAATGATGGTGACCCGGTGATGATGATGATAATGATGGTGATGACGGTGCTGGTGATGAGGTGATGCCGATGATTTCGATGATGGTGGCCCAATGTTGGTGATGATGTTGCTGCCGTTGATTATGATGATGGTGTCCCAATGATGTTGATGATGATGAAGATGTTGACGATCATGATGGTGACGATCATGATGGTGTTCCGATGGTGATGATGTTGACGATGATGGTGTTGATAATGATGTGGGTGGTGTCCCGATGATGATGATGTTGATGCTGTTGTTCATGACCATGGTGATGAGGTGATGATGATGGTGGTGTTCCGATGATGATGAAGATGGTGTCCCGATGATGTTGATGATGCTGATGATGGTGACGATGATGGTGCCCCGAATATGGTGATGATGGTGATGATGATGTTGATGTTGATGCTGGTGATGAGGTGATGAGGATGTTGGTGTCCCAATGATAGTGATGATGATGTTGGTGACGCTGATGACGGTGATGTTGATGATGATGACGACGAAGTTGATTGCGATATGGATTGCGATATCGATAGTGCGACCGATAGTTACACCGAACGTGAGATCGATTGTGCGATCGATAGTGAGATCGATCGTGAGATCGACTGTGAGATCGATAGTCAGACCGATTGTGAGATCGATCGAATGAAATAGATCGAATGACATCGAATGTGAGATCGATCGAGTGAGATCGGTCGAGCGAGACCGATTGTGAAATCGATAATGAGATCGATAATGAGACCGATCGAGTGAGACGTTGGTTCCTTCCCCCCCCCCGAACCTCCTTATCACCCGAAGGGTGGTCGTAGGTATGTACATTTCTCCGCGCAGACCCACTGCACCCTGATGCTCCACCATATCAGTAGTCCACCAGATAGTGCCGTGGATGGTGAGGAGTAAAGCAAGAGCTGACCACCATAGGCCAGCTCCGCTACCAAGTTTGAAGGGGGCCGGCAGGCCCGACCAGAAGCTACGCCTTAGGCGAAGCACGGCTCCTGCTTTGTTGTATCGTAGTAACGATAGTCCCAGTCGTAGGAGATCGTCGCGGGAGCGACGGGCCATCTCAAGCGAAGGATGTTTTCGGTCTCGATGGCGAATCGTACACCTCGCACTGAGGCGTAGTCAGATATAGGCGGCCGGCCGCTTGAGCACAAACGGCCGCGGACACACGCTCGTTGCCTCTCGCCTGTAGCCCAGCTCACTTTAGAGTCCAGGAGGCCCTCCAAGACGGTCCAAGACGGCCCTGAGTCGCCAAACGATCGCTCGAAGACGCCCCAGATGGCCTCAAGATGGCGCAAGAGACTTCCAAGGCGCCCCAAGAGGCCTCCAAGAGGTCCCCAAGAGGGCCCCCAAATGGCAACAATCATTGTTTTCCCATGCGTGTTTGAAGAATTTAGTTTGGCATTCTCGCCTTTTCGGGTTCCCGATGCTCCAAGACGGCCCAAGAGGCCCCCAAGACCACCACAAAACAGCCCAAAAGGCCTCCAAGAGGGCCCCAAGACGGCCTAAAAGCGCCCTAAGACGGCCCAAGAGGCGCGGAAGACGGCCCAAGAGGGCCCCAAGACGGCCCCAAAAGGACACCACGAGGGAACACGAACAGAAAATCCGAGCCTTCCGCCCCACGGGACCCCCAGGAGGCCCCAAGAGGCGCCCAAGAGGACCCAAGAGGCCCCCAAGAGGCGCCCAAGAGGCCCCCAAGAGGCCCGCCCCAACACGGCCCCCAAAAGGCCTCAAGACTGCTTCCAGGAGGCTCCCGAGAGGCTTCCCACGAGATCCCAACGAACATCCACTAAGCTTATAACCCGCAATCCAGGCACGGTGGCGGGACTTGACGTAGGCAGCTGGATCCGCCGCCCTGTTGATTCATCACATGGGTGCCTGGCGTGCTGAATTTCTTACGGTTTTGGTTTTGGTTCTTTTCCAAAAGAACTCTGCCAGTGGGCTCCGGCGCGTCCCGCCGGGGTCCCGGGAGGATGCCGAAGGGTCTCTGGTTGCAAAGGGTTTTTCCGTTCCAGACGGCTCCAAGATGGCCCAAGATGGCCTCCAGGATGCCTCCAAGACGGCCAAGATGCCCTCCGAGACGGCTAAGATGGCCCCGAGATCCCTCCAAGACGGTCCAAGAGGTACCCAAGACGGCCTAAGATAGCCTCAAGATGGCCCAAGACGGCCCAAGAGGCCCTCAAGAGGCCTCCAAGACGGCCCAAGAGGCCTCCAAGAGGTGCTCCAGGAGGCCCGAAGAGGCCAAAATCGTTGATTTCCGTCGGGTTTTTGAAAGACTTTGGCATTTGCGCCTTTTCGGCTTTCCGACAGCCCAAGACGGCCCAAGAGGCCCCCAAGATCACCCAAGAGGCCTCCAAGATGGCCCCATGACGGCCCAAGAGGCTCCCACGACGGCCACGGGCCCGAAGACAGCCCAAGAGGCCTCCAAGACGCCAACGATGGCCTCCAAGACGCCCAAGGTGGCCTCCAAGACGGCCCCGAAGCGCCCCAAGAGGGCCCCAAGTCGGCCCAGAAAGGCCCAAAAGACGGCTCCCGACAGCGTAAGACGTGCCAGGAACCCACCAAGATGGCCGAAGTTGGCTCGAAGCTGGCCCAAGACGGCCCAAGAGGCCCCCAAGAGGGCCTCCAGGAAGGCCAGAAGAGGACAAAAACCTGAATGTTCCTAAAGTTTTTGATGGGTTTGGACACTTGCTTCTTTTCGGCCTTCCGACGGCCCGAGACGGCCCAAGAGCCCCCAAAGATCGCCGAAAGATCGCCCAAGAGGCCTCCAAAATGGCCCCAGAACGGCCCAAGAGGGCCCCAAGACGGCCCCAAGAGGCCCCCAAGACGGCACAGGAGGCCTTTAAGACGCCCAAGATGGCATCCAAGACGGCCCTGGAGCATTCCAAGAGGGCCCCAAGTCGGCCCGTAGAGGCCCCCCAAACGGCTTCCGACGGCGTCAGACGGACCAGGAGCCCACCAAGACGGCCGAACATGGCCTTAAGATGGCCCAAGACGGCCCAAGAGGCCTCCAAGAGGGCCCACAGGAAGACCCGAAAAGACCAAAATCATTGATTTCCCATTGGTTTTTGAAGGATTGTGGCATTTGCTTTTTGTTCGGCCTTCCGACGGCCCGAGACGGCCCAAGTGCCCCCAAAGATCGCCCAAGAGGCCCAAGACACGGCCCCAAGAGGCCCCCAAGACGGCCCAAGAGGTCTCCAAGACGCTCAAGAAGGCCTCCAAGACGGCCCAAGAGCCCTCCAAGACGTCATCCAAGAAGGCCCGAAAGGGTCAAACTGTCTTCCGGACGGCCAAGATGACCTTCCAGATGCCCACGTGTTCCCCGAAGGCTTTCCACACCGATTCGGGGAACACGTGGTCCGATAGCTTGGCAGGTCTGGCCTCAACGTTCGGCCGCATAGGCGCTTCCAAAAAGGCAGGGGGGCGGCGGTGATTCGCCGTAGGCGTCTTCGATAATACTCAACGAGGGGCCACACAAGTGTGACAAAACACGTGAAATACGCCTTCCACGCCACACTTTGAGTCCTCTTGGAGTCTTCTTGCTATGCTCACCTCACTTGCAACAAGTCGGTCATGTATTGACCTGGGCTGTATTCAGAGAGCGTGCAATCGAGGAGGGGGAGGGGGAGAAGGGAAGGATGGGGTGGGGGAGAGGGGAAGGGGAAAGGGAGGAAATGGAGTCTGCGGAAGAGAAAAATGAAGCAAGAGGAAGGGGAGTGACAGGTGGAGCAAGGTCGACAGATTCCACTGCCCATCTGTCTGCTGCTCCTCTTACTTCTCCTCCTCATCCTCATCATTTTCACCATTATCATAATCCTTCTCGTGCTCATCATCATTACCCATGCCGCCTGGCATAGCATCGACATTCGTCTCCTCACCTGTTGATGCCCCCCCACCACCACCCCGCCGACTCCCCTACATACCTCGCCTGCTCCCCCGATCCCACCCAAGGAAGATCTGCCTGACGAGTCGCCATCTACCTGGCACCCCGCCACCAAGAATTCGCATCCGGACTGGAAACGCTACTCGTGTAATCCAATATTGTCGCGAAAACAATTGAGGACGCCTCGTGTGTTGCGATGGATGCTTGGGCTGCGCTCGTCCTGTGTACCACATCGTCCCCCCGAAGCCTCATGCACGCTCTGATCCTTCGCTTGGCACCCCCTCTGGGATCTAAATTCGGGTCGGGCGAAAGGGGGGGATAGCAAAGGGGGGGTTTGAGAATCAGCTCACGTAGCTGATTTTCCCGGCGCCTCCCGGCGCCGGAGGCGGCTATGTATCGAGGAATGGGCCCCTCGGTGGGGCTGAAACCAGCTGCATGCAGCAAATTTCGCACCCCCCCCTTACCCAATCCCCCCCTTATGTCCGGCCCGATGAATGCGTGCTGCTTTCCTCCGTGAGGAACTCGCCGTCACCGGTGACCATCGTGTCGAAGAACTGCCACCACACCTGCGAAGGGTGCCGACGTCGGCTCGAGGGCGGCCGGGGCCGGGCACGCGATCCGATTGCCGATGGAGCGATGACGCATCCACCCTCCTCCTGCGCCTCCTCATCGGCCTCCTGGACCTCGTCACCCCCAGAACAATCACGATCCTTCTCGTCCTCCTGCTCCTCACTCGCAACCATATCAAAGCCACCTCCTTTCTCCTTGTCCTCCTCCTTACCACCCTCCTTTTCCTCGCAGTCCTCCTTACCATAATCATCCTCGTGATCGTCATCATCATCACCACCCAGCCCTCTGACGCGGAATGACGACGCCCGTTTGGTCTCGGCTTAGTTGAAGGCGTTGGATCGGGTACCATTGGATAAGGAGAAGGAATTCATGGTCTGGATGCGGGCGGAACGTCAACTGAGGTTGGCCATGGATGCGTCCGCTGCCCTCATCAGACACGGAAACATACAAGGTCTGAACTTCCCGGGCATGTTCCTCAATGAACGGCCCCACCGTGACCTGGCAACTCGACCAAAAATTCATTTCTCCACACTCGCGGGAAAGATGTGTATCTTTTTCTGGTGACCCCCCGGCAAATCAACGCCTGGAAAATAAGGGCAACCCGGCATCGCTGCCAAATCCAACTTCGCGCACGCCCTTGCCCATCGGACTGTTGAAGGCCGCACGGAAATTGCCCGAGCAATTGTAGCAGCCTCTCTCCGACATCGGGGCATCGCCCCCTTAGCTGCACTTGCCTGCCGCGCCTCCTTCCTGACGGCCCGCTCTGTATCCACCGCGGCTTGTTCCGCAGCGTTCGGGGCATACATGGTCGCCCCCACTGACGGTACTCTCGCACCTGCAGTTGCCATTGCCTCTGCCCCCCCCCCCCCCCCTATTGGAGCAGGTCCTGACAAGATAACCGCGACCACGCCCCGCCCAGGGCACTGCGGGCGTTTCCCTTTCCTTGTGCCTTCGTCAGCGGCGCAGACATCGTGTCAGTCAGCCAGCGCTTCGCCATCTTCAAAATTAACTTCGCCGTTCCACCAGTTTCCACCAGTCGTCGCAACAGCCTTCGCCCCCCAGTGCGATTGTCAGTATTCGCTCTCGATGACGCGCCCAAAATCCATGGCATCGCTGTTCCTCGCGTTCGCCTCGGACCTTTCCTTCGTAACGCAGTAGTTGGATTTGGCATATATCTCTTTGATTTGCCCGCAGTTAGCGAACCTGACGTTTTGAAACAGTTCTGCTGTCAGTCTCCGAGCCAAAAACGTTGCCCGCGTGAGTCACGATGCCTCGAAGCGCGGTGCCCTGAATAGCAAAGGCAACGACTGCGCAGGCCCACTCCCCTTTAGGGTTCTTATATCAGCATCCCACTGCGCCAACTGAGCGTCCAGAAAGTCAACCATTTTTTGGTTTGTTGGAAATGCATCGCCAGGAGCATTTTGTGGGGTAGCGTAACTCTGGTGACGGCGGAGCACAACTTGTATACACGTGGATGAGTCCTTCGCTGTCACGCAGTCCGTCTTCAGTTTGCCCATGGGTCCTGTGCCTTCCAGGTTGTCAGAGGATGTACCACCTGCCCTCGCCTAGATGGTGCAGGTGCTTGGTAGCGAACTCGCTGTCACCCCGTGTCGATTTCGTATGTGAGTGTCTGGGCAGCCCTTACCACATTAGGCTTGCATCGGCCTAAAATTCAACGATCGAGCCATGGCGCACTCGTCTGGTTGATTGTGAGCCGCCGCCCAAAGTCTCTAATCTGAAATTGAAGTTGTTGCACTGCCGTTCTTCTTGCGTTCCAGCGCCAACCTGCGCGAGCGCATAACTGAGACCAGTCCGGGACCTGGAAACTGCCTTCTGGAACCCAAATCCGGGAACCTGGGAAACTGGCCGCATACCGAAATCGGCCAAAACCAATCAGGAACCCCGGAACGGGAAATCGGAACCCAGAACGGGGAACCCGAGAACCAGGCCGCCTACCGGAATCGGCGGTTAACTTTCGCCAAATCGTTCAATAGTGAGACCGATACTAGAATCGTTAGTGACTTCGGTAATGTTAGGGATATTGAGATCGATTGTGAGATCGATAGTGAGATCGATAGTGGGATCGATAGTGAGGACATAGTGATAAGGTCGATCGTGAGACCGATAGTGAAGTCGATTCAGTGAGATCGATACTGAGATCGATCAAGAGATCGCTCGTGCGGTCTATAGTGATATTGACTGTGAGATCGATCGTGAGATCGATCGTGAAATTGATTGTGAGATCGATAATGGGATCGATTGAAAATTAGTAATGAGATCGATGGTGAGACCGATCTAGCAGCAGATCGACCAGGAACCCGGATTTCCGGGAACCCCGCCGCCCACCGTGATCGGCCGGAACCAGCAACCGGGAACCGGGGAATCTGGAACTGGGAACCTGGGAACCTGGCCGCCCACCGAAATCTGCCGGGAACGTCTGCCAAATCTGTCAACCCCCGCTTGGACCCTTTCAGTGCAAGCACTGATTGGAGAAGAACCTACTTTTTGATGTGTGCATCGTGGTATTCTGTTCCAGGTCCACAGCCTTCTCTTAAACCCCATTCATACCGCTTCCGGTCAAAATTATTCGGCGAACTCTGCTCAGCAGCAACGAGTTAAGACTGTCCACCACCTGGAACATCGTACACGCATCTTCCCGATCTACCTGACGCATTCCGCCGTTAATATTGGCGTTGATGACCTCCTGCGTTGCTGGCATGATTTCCCTTGGGCGCTACTGCGGCATAGTTGTAGCATCTGCTGCTGTACGCCTAGCTGCAGCTTGCGGAACCTACCTGGACTGAGGCTCAAACATGCCACACGGTCTGCTGGCGCGTGAAGCTGAGCTGTGGCGTCGTTTACTCCTGAACCCACTGTTTGTCCTGGCACGGCCACGTTAACCTCGGTACCGTGTTCCATGTTCTAGAACACAGCTTTAAAGGTCGATCGCAAGCAAGCGTCAAGCACGTGTCAAATAGATTCAGCCCGTCTGGGCAACTAAGCCTTCTAAGATAGAACCAAGCGGCGACATAAGAATCTAAACCTTGCCCCCGTCGCGGTGTCAGCGTCCTTCTCACCCTCCTCTTGCATCTTCCTGCCTCGTCCGACTCCTCCTGGCAAAAGTAGCAGCCATGCTGAGCCTCGCGGTGCACCGATCTGCCAGCGTGAGAGCCAGAGATCGAACAGTGCATATCGGGATACGCAGCTCTGAGCTCGTCGAAGACGTTGCGCCTGGCCGCCAGCAAAGGGGAGTATCCTCTGCCTCCCCCCTCCTCCTCGTGTTCCTCTTCCTGCTCCTGCTCTTCCTGTTCCTCCTCCTCCTCCTCCTCCTCCTGATCATCATCATCATCATCATCATCATCATCAGCATCATCATCATCAACAACAACAACAACGTCATCATCATCATCGTCATCATCATCATCAGTAGCAGCATCAGCATCATCATCATCATTATCATCATCATTATCATCATTATCATCATAATCGTCGTCGTCGTCGTCGTTGTCGTCGTCGTCGTCGTCGTCGTCCGTCCTCCTCCGTTTCCTCCTTCTCCTCCACTTCTTCGCCTTCCCCCCTCATCCTCCACATCTTCGCCGTCCCCCTAATCCTCGTAACCTTCCTCGCCTCCTTCCCCGCTACAACCTCACGATGACCCGGAATCCCTCCGGACCCACTCCGAACCAACCAGAGCACTCCTCCTCATCCTCCTGTTCCTGCCCCCGCTCCTGCTTATACTGCCGCGGCTGAAGCTGATCCTCTTGTCTGCTGTCCTCGAGGTCCGCCTCGGCGCCGCCTACACGCGCCCCCAACAATCCAACATGTACGCTGAGAAGGGGGGGCGAACGGTGTTCAAACTGGGGATCTCGCGCAAGACCACCTCCGACCACACGGCTCGAAGAATACGTCTGTACACGGATGGAAAGCGGCTCCTTCAAAATAATATGAATATCGCCCTGGTATTCCACACAGATTGCCCGGCATCTCAAAACTATGCAACACATGCACGGATAAGGGGCGGTCCTTTTTCAAGGTGCAGCTCTCGCGGCATACATCCTCAGAACGTACGACGAGAACTCGACTTGAGCCACGGCTGCACGGATGGAGCGGCGGCTCCTTTTCAAAGCGGGGTGTCGCTGGGCATTCCCCTGCACTGCCTGGCCCCACCTTGTCGCAGTGCTTGCAGCTCGCACGCTGCAGTGCCGCTTCCATTTCAAAACAGAGCTCCTGCCCGCATCGCGGGCCCACAGAGCGACGTCTTGAAAGTCGGGAGGGGCGCTTCGCGCATGAAAGTGCACCATTGCAAAAGCCTAGGAGGAGGGAGCTTGGGACGGGGACGGCACGAGGTATTACAGCATCGCTGGTGTTCATTCGGTGCGTATGGTGCTCCTCCTCATCATCATCGTCTTCCGCAGCAGCAGCGGCAGCAGCATCAGCATAAACACTGCCAGCATCATCATCGCAGCATCACCAGGACCCGCATCAGCAGCATCATCATCAACCTCGTCAATAACATCGCTATCCTCATCACATTCACCAGATCAACCGTCATGATCAACAGTATCAACGTCACCATCATAATCATCGTCACCATCAGGTGAGGCGTTGCCCGCCGGCGCTCCCACAAGGGGAGCAGCCGCCTAGCCCCCCCCCCCACAGCGGCAGGCAAGTCCAGGATTCTTCCGAAACTCCCTGGACTTGCCTGTCGATGTGGGGAAGGCTTCATACAGTCGGGGCGTTGACCTAAGGAACCCTAGATAAGGAACGAGGCCCCTTTTTTCCATAAGTTAACCTTCGATTTCCTGTCGAAGACATAAGGAAAGCCTGAGGCAAGCTGTGAAACACTTAAGGAACGCGGAGCCCCTCCCCAACCAAAAGGGTTCCTTCTTCAGGGCCCCGACTGTAATCCCCCAGCGCCGCCTGCTGGCGCCTCCAAATCTAGCGCCCTCGGCGGGCGCCCGCGGCACTGCCTGCACCGGGCCTCCCGTCTTGCTTCCGTGCATGGCTGGAGCCGCTCCACATCTGCCAGCCTCCCGAGTAGGCAATCGAAGGTTTCCCGCCCACGCGGTGGTTTTTCCCTTCTGTCTGCGCTTGCTCATCTAGCCAGCGCAGCCTGCAAGCCTCGCACTGCGCCGCCAGCGTTCTCGCACACGTGCTCCAGGTTCGCCCGGCCCGCGTGGCTCTGAATGCGGCCATCGTAGCTCAACGCGTGGCCCTCGTAGCTGAGGCCGGTGGCTGTCGAGGTTCTTTTCCTGGCCCTTGCAGCTCAGCCCGTCGCCCCGCTAGCTCTGCGGGAAGCTTTTGGAGTGCCTCCTGTGGCCCGCGTAGCGCTTGTTGTGGCCCTCGTAGCTGAGCAGGTGGCCCTCGTAGCAGGGCTGGTGGCTGAAGGTCTGCTGGTGGCCTTGCAGTTCAGCCCGTCGCCCTGGTAGCTCTGCTTTTGACCCTCGCGGCTCAGTTGGTCGCCCTCGCGGCGGTTCAGCTGGTGGTCCTCGTAGCCCTGCTTGTGGCCCTCGTGGCTCAGCTGGTGGTCTTCGTAGCCCTGCCTGCGGCCCTCGGAGCTGAGCTCGCGGTCCTCGTAGCTGTGGCGGTGGCTCTTGTAGCTGCGCCGATGGTCCTTATGGCTCAGGTTGTGGTCCTCGAAGGTCTGATGGTGGTCCTTCTAGCTCCGATGGTAGCTCGCGAAGCTGAGCAAGTGGCCACCGATGTTCTGCTCGTGGCCCCCATGGGTCAGCTGCTTGTCCACGTAGCTCAGCAGATGGCCCTCGTAGCTGAGCCGGTGGCCCTTGAAGCTCTGCTGGACGCCCGTGTTGCCCAGCAGGTTGCGCTAGTAGCTCTGCGGGTGGTTTTCTCAGCTCTGCATCTGCTCTGCGTAGCTGAGTTCGTGGCTCTTGTAGCTCAGGTGCAGGCTGCCGTCGTAGTTCAACAAATGGCTCACGAAGTCCTGCTGGTGGCCCGCGTAGCTCTGCGGGTGGTCCTGGTAGCGCTGCTGATGTCTCTCGTATCTCTGCTGGCGTTCCTCGTAAGTCCGCTGGTGGTCGTCCTAGTTCTGCGTGTTGTCATCGAAGTTCTTCGCGTGGCTGTCGTAGCTCTGCGGGTGGCCCAAGTAGCTCAGTTGGCCGCCTGTGGGGCTCTGCGAGTGCCCAACGGAGCACTGGTCGTGGTGCCGAAAGTTCGGCTGGTAGCCACGTGGCTCCTTCTTTTGGCCTGCACTGCTGTGCCCGCGGCCCTCGTAGCGCTGCTGGTGGCTCTCGTTGCTGCGCTCGTAGTCCTCGTAGCTCTGGCTGTGGCCGTGCTAGTTCTGCTGGTAGCCAGCCCTCGTGGCTGCGCTGGTGGCCCTCGTCGGTCCTGCACTGGTCTTCGTAGTTATGCGTGTTGCCCCTCTTCGGGTGACACCCAGACCTCCTTCTGTTCGTCCCCGCAGTCCGAATCGAAGTCGTCGGCGGTCAGGTCATAATACTCCGTTTCCCCTCGTGTAGCACCTCTCCCGTGCGTGCTCTCGTATAGCACGTCTTCCTTGTATTTTTCTGCGCATACTATCGTATAACATATCTGACATCTGTGTCGTACTTGGTGTCGTGTTTGTCGCAGCAGGCATGGCACTTGCTGTAGTTAGTGGCGTCGTATGTGGCATCCGTCATGGCGGCACCCATGGGAGACATGTCATTCCGTCCGGCTATAGGGACAAGCCGCAAACTGTAGCCAGTCATGCGTGCCGCAGCTCGCAGAGGCCTGTGCCCCAGAAGGCCCGCCACGAACATCTCGTAGCCGATTCTCCTCGCACACGTCCTGGCTGTTGGCGCCCGTTGTGCTGCCATCGCGCGGCGGCGGCCAGCAGGCTAAGGTCGGCCCAGGTGCCCTGGGGCCCCGATCGCGGGGGATGGATCCCGCATGTGGCCTTCCTCCCCCTCCTCCTCCCCCCTCCTCCTCCTCCTCCTCCTCCTCCTCCTCCTCCTCCTCCTCCTCCGCCTCCGCCTCCTCCTCCTCCTCCCTCCTCCCTCCTTCCCTCCTGCTTCCCCGCTGCGCCTGATGAGCATGCACCCGGCGGGCCCAGCCTCGCGGGGCGCGGCCGCAGCGGCGGCCGTGGGCTGGGCTGCGGCAGGCGACGCTGTAGGGACGCCAGGGGGAAGCGAGGACGACAACGACGAGGCGAAAGGGGAGGAGCACGAGGGAAGAAGGAGAACGAGAGCGGGGGGTGAGGAGGAGGTAGAGGGGGGGAGGACGGGGACGAGAAAGGGTAGGGGGAGAAGGGGGGGAGGGGTAAGGAGAGGGGAGCCGTGGGAGAAGAAGCGGGAGCAGGGAAGACAAAGGGAGATGAGACGCGGGAGCAGGGGAGGAGGAGAAGCTGGGGAGGGAGAGTAGACGGAGGTTGGACGGAGGGAGAGGAAGAGGAGGAAATAACTAAGAGAGAAGGAAGAGGGGGAGGAAGGTTAGCAAGAGGAGGATGGCACAAGGCGTGGAGTGCTCCAGGAGCATCATCATCATCATCATCATCATCATCATCACCATCACCATCACCATCACCATCATCATCATCATCATCATCATCAGAATCATCATCTGCATCAGCATCATCATCATCAGCAGCAGCATCCTCCTCCTCCTCCTCCTCCTCATCATCATCATCATCATCATCACCATCTGCATCAGCATCATCATCATCATCAGCAGCAGCAGCATCCTCATCATCATCATCAGCAACATCAACAACAAGCGCCTGCACTCAAAGAATATTCAGCTTCACCAGCACGACACCCTCCCGCGTTTCTGTATGATGATTACCATATCGCCGAGGCTACCTCGCAGCTCCGAGCATCCCCCCTAGGAAGCACGATGCTAGCAAGGCCCCATGCGGGGCAATCGATTGCCGCCGAGCGCTCTGCGACGGACCGTAAGTTCCTCTTCGTCAAACCTGAAGCCTTCAATGTGGCCCTGACGTCGAGGACAAAGAACCAACAAGCTTGTCCTTATCATCCTTACCTTCCTCCTCGTCAGTACCCTCCCCCTCATCATCGTCAGAATCCTCTGCGAATCACCGTCGCTTCCACCGACGTCGCCGAGATTTCAACAGAGAAGCGCCAGAGGCTCACCCCGTCCCAGGGGCCCCTGAAGCTAGCTAGCAAGCGTGACAGCGTGCAACAATTTGCACGCAATCGTTTGGTGCAACATCCTGAATATAAAAAACTATGGTTACGCGTTCACTTTATGATACGAATTATGCAGGTTTCAGTGGATAGAAGGCGTTTCAATACAACGCGTCTAGGCAGGAAACAGCGCGAGACCCTTTACTGTTGCAGTCCTCATCCGCTTCTCCAACCTCGCCTCGTTTGCGGTTGTGGGTAAGACCAGCAGTCTCTCGCAGCCCGCCATGTTATTGACTGGGCAGATATGGTGCAGGGAGTGTCTGTATTAGCACCGGGGGTTGGAAGACCCATGGGCTAGTGGCCGAACGTTCTTGCGGGGTGGGGCAGGAAGCGGCAAAGACACTATGAAGCGGCTGGCTAACTGCCACCCCCCGATGTTTTGGCCAAACGTTGACCCTTGGGTGGCCCTTGGGTGACCATTGGGTGATCCTGTTCGGCCCCTTTTCACTCGAGCCGGGCGACCGCCCAAACCCCCCCCACCCCCAGCCACCCATCACAAACACAAGTAAGTAGGAGCTTCTGTGTCAAGGGCCCCAGCGTACCAGCAGCCAAAGCCACGACCATTCCACGGGCCAGCCCAACATCATCATCATCATCATCATCATCATCATCATCATCAGCATCATCACCATCATCATCTTCATCACCATCATCATCAGCAGCATCAGCATCGCCATCAACATCGTCATCATCATCATCAGCATCATCATTATCACCATCATCATCACCATCATCACAACCACCATCACAGGAACCCCACACGAGACAAGAGCAGGCACCATCGAGCAGGGCCCCCCGCCAAGAGAAAGGGGGACGAGCCAAATGGACGAGCTCGAAGTGCCGTCGTTGCCAGCGCAGCGCAGGAGAAACAGGGAAAGGAAGAGGAGACGAGCAAGAACAAACAACGGAAACAAGAGGACAACGAGAGCGACAGGCAAGAACTATATCAAGACATTGAAAACCGCACGAGGGAGGTACAGGGCCCAGGAAGCTCCGAGAGCGAACCGTCCCTGACGCCCCCAAGGGCAAAGGACGCCGCCCCCGCGGCTAGGGGCCAGCGCGGGTAAAGAAAAAAAACTAAGAACATGCAATGCAGCATTGTGACCGCACAAGCAAACTCGGAACGACCTCACGAGGCTCGGCCGAACCGAAGTGGAGCTCAGAGCTCGAAGCCACGGTGGATCAGTGCAGTCGCATTTGTCATCAACGTCATCCGGCGGCTGCTGGTCGGGGACGTAGTCGGAGCCTGTATGGTGTCAGGCTCCTGCAGTTCGGCGAGCAGGTCGGCGAGCCCCTCGGTACGGGAGTCGGCGAGCTGGTCGGTGCTGGAGTCGGCGATCTGGTCGGCATGAGAGTCGGTGATCTGGACGATGCTGGAGTCGGCGAGTTGATCGGTGCGGGGATCGGTGACCAGCGGTGCTGGAGTCGGTGACCTGGTCGGCGAAGGAGCAGGCAAGCGATTCTGGTCTGTGCTGGTGTCGCGGCTGGTGCCGGTGCTGGTGTCGCTGTAGGTGTCGATGCGGATGTCGACGCCCGTTGGAGTGCGAACGACGAACGAAGTGCCGACGCAGGTGCGAGTGCTGGTGTCAATGACGGCGTCGATGCTGATGTCGGTGATGGTGGCGATGTTGGCGATGATCAGCATAGTCACCATTCTTCTCCACCACCTCCACCTCCTCATCATCTTCATCCTCCTTACAGCAAGCATCATCAACATCATCCTCGTCACCACCACAATCATCAGCAGCAGCACCACCACCATCACCAACATAATGATCAGCATCATCATCATCAGCATCATCATGATCACCATCATCATCATCATCATCATCATCCTCATCATCACCAGTATCAGCGTGACAATCACCATCAGCATCACCATCACCATCATCAGCATCATCATAATTAGCATCATCATCATCATCATCATCATCATCATCATCATCATCATCATCATCATCATCGTCATCGTCATCATCAGTCATCAACATCGTCGTCGACGACGTCGTCGTCTCCTCCTCCTTCTCATCCTCCTCCTCCTCCTCCTCCTCCTTCCCCTCCTTCTCCCTACTTCCTCCCTCTCCTCCACCCCTTCTACACTCCCTCCTCCTGCCCCGCAGAGGGGGGACAATTCCCGACCCCACGAAGACTGTCCTCCTCCGCCTCCTCCTCCTCATCATCATCATCATCCGCAGCAGCATCCGCCTCCTCCTCGGAGGAGGGAAATGAAGAGGATAAGAAAGGGGGTCCTGGTCCTCCTTAATCCTGAATAAGGAGGCGAGATGGAGGAAGAGGAGGAGGAGGAGGGAGGGGGGGAGGATGGAGGGAGGAGGACGAGGGATGAGGGATGAGGGCTGAGGATTGAGGTGTGAGGGGGGAGGGGGAGGAGGAGGAGGAGGAGGAGGAGGAAGGAGGAGGAGCAGGAGGAGGAATAAAAACATTAACAGTAAGCAAAGACATAACAGTAATAATATGAATGCGAATAATGGGAATGGCAATACTAAGAATGATGATAAGAATCAGATCACTCATCATATACCAATCATAAGGTTGAAGCATTCATTGCAACGAGAACAATACTAATACGAATACGGTCACCGTGCTACTGCAGGGAGCGCCACACACAAGGAACGAAAGGGCATTCTGCTGGCCGCGGCGAACCTCGGCCGAGAATCGGCTCCCCGACCTAGATTCAGGGGGACGTAAGACCTGGGTACAGGGGACTCGGAAATCCCAGACGAGCTCGTTAAAAAAATGACGAGGCCGATCCTGCATTTTGACGAGGCCTCCCGCTGCAGACATCCCACGAAACTCCTCCTCGTCAAAATCCGAAGCGCGGTCGTCCAAAAACGATGGCGAACCCGAGTCCTGGCAAACCCGGGTCTTACGCTCCCCCGACCTAGATCTGAGGATCGGCCCGGGAACCAGAGCCCCTCCGGAAACCAGAGCGTTGGCGGCTTCTCAAAGGGAGGCTCCTTCTTAGAAGGCGCGGGCCTCACGAAGCCTTCCCCCCTCCCCCTACGGCAGGTTCGTGTCGTGACGACCCCGGCGTTGGTTTCTGACACCGCGTGGATCGTTCAACCTTGAACGATCGGCAGCTTTCCCATCGCCCGATCGTTCCATGTAGGCCGATTCTGGGCCACTGGCGGCGTGCAACCTTGAACGTCCGCGGCGGGGTCGCCGCCAGTCGACACGACGTGAACCTACCGTACCCCCCTCTGCGCGTGGCCGAGAGGAATCCGTACTTCAGCGTCCTGTACCTCAGACACCCGGCGCCTCGACTAGGACTCGAGGCGGCCGGAGTGCTGCCACTTCGTGGCCTCTGGAGGTTGGTTCTGGGCCACTGGGCCATCAGAAGACGCCTTGTCATGAAGAAGCTGCCCCGAGGAAGGAGTCGAGGGGTCCTGGAGCCCACGCGTCGACAACAGCGAAGCGCCGTATGTCTGGGAACCTGCGCGGCGACAGCGCGTGGAGATCAGCAAAGGAGGGGTATACATGCGATGAGCCTCAACGTAACGACCGCACCGCGCCGTTGCTTCAATCATCCAAATGGAACAGCATGCGCGGTGATCGCCACGTTCGCTGCGCATGGGAGTGCACGCTTTTTCCTTGAGCACGGCGACGGGTCGCAGTCACCAGATCCATGGCAGCGGGGCGCATCTGCCTGAAGATGGCCACATTTTGCGGCGACGAGCAGTAGACTGGTGTTCCAAGGTATGGGGGTACATAGGCACCAAGGGCTCCCAACTTCGCGCTTCGCGCTCCGCGAAGCGCGAAGCGCGAATAACTTCGCGCCCTCGCGCCGCCCCCCCAAAGGGAGAAAAGGAGGACGAGGAGGAGGGGGAGAAGGAACGAGGACCGCGAAGCGCGAATAACTTCGCGCCCTCGGGGGAGCCCTAAAGGCACACACACACACAAGCACACCACAATGCGGAGGCGGCGCGCCCGGAAGGAGAGCGAGGAGGAGGAGGCCCTCTCAGAAGGCGGCGGGGCTTCTCAGAAGCCCTCGGGCCCTCGGAGAGGTCGTCCGTGTCTTCGGGGAATGCTCAAGAAGCTTTTCAAGAGGCTGGGGGACTTCCAAGCCTTCTGAGAAGGCCCGCCCCTTCTCACCTCCCCCCCGGGCTCGCCGCCGACACGGGGATACATGGAGCGCGCTTCTGTATGTTCGGCGATAGTGGGCATGATAGGGGGGGGGGAGGGGGGGAGGAGGAAGCCGGGGGGGGTATAATGCAACGCCTCCCCCCGCCGTGCGCACGGCGGCAGTGCCCGGAGCGCACTGGGGGGGGAGGGGCGTTACGTCAGGGGGGGGGGCGGGGGCTGTAATGCCCATTCTGCCCCCAGCAAGAAAGAGACGCGCTCTCGATGTGGCTTCAGCGACGGCTGCCCTGCCTGCCCCGCGCCACCACGGCCCCCTCCTCCTCCGCCCTCCGCGCCTCGACCTCCAGGAAGCGCGCGCCGCTCCGCGCTGCTTCGCGCAGCCTCTGGGGGTCGGCGCGGAGCCTGGGGACGACAGGGGAGGGCAGAGAGCATCCAAAGATCAGTTCGCATACTTTCGGACGTGTGGGGTGCATGGGCCTGTGTATATGGGACGCACAGAGACGTACCAATACTAGATGTCCTCCTTGGAGACGCGCGCCCGACCCGAACATAGAGTATACCCATCTCGTAGTATATCGTTTCCCGAGCGGTGTGGCCAGAAAGCGCCCGCCACGACGCATGAACTATAAGATTTCCCGGTGCGCGCGTCGCCCCTAGGGGGGCGACGCACATATAGTACAAGTATGTTGGCTGACGCCGATGTATATATGCGAGTATAGGTATGTGTATGCGTGACCAGGGGGTTCATTCCACAACAGATGATGCGCCTATTGCTATGTGAACGCTCGAAAACATGTACAGCCATCGGCCACCAGACATGCACAAGCAAGCAAACACGTGAACAACAATATGCACACAGTGGAACACCACACGCAACAACTGCAAAAGCAACAGACACAGCACCAGCAAAAGCAACAGCAGCAACAGCAGCAACTACAACAGCAACAACAACAACAACAACAACAACAACAACCACAACAACAACAACAGCAACAGCAACAGCAACAGCAGCAGCAGCAGCAACAACAACAATAACAACAACAAGGCGAGAAAGGATTCCTGGCACCTTGCCCCCATGGCACCGGCACCCAGGACTCTCCTGGCTTGGCGAGAACGGAACCCTGATACCCCGCCCCCAATTGCGGGGGGGGGAGGCGCAACCAACCGCAACAGCGCAACTTCTGGTCCTACCATATTTACCTAACAGCTCTTGCTGATAGGTCTCTAGTGGGGTCAAAAGAGAGCATCATGACTCCCCAGGGGGGTCTGGGCAGATGCCGGACGGGTGCCCCGGGAATCCGGGGACTCCTTCTTTAGCCAACAGTAACGCACTTCGTGGTCTTCGAGTTCCCAGAACTCCATTCCTGGGCATGATTTTGAATGCCCGGAGCCAACTGTAGGCCACTTCGTGGTCTTCGAGTTCCCAGAACTCCATTCCTGGGCATGATTTTGAATGCCCGGAGCCAACTGTAGGCCACTTCGTGGTCTTCGAGTTCCCAGAACTCCATTCCTGGGCATGATTTTGAATGCCCGGAGCCAACTGTAGGCCACTTCGTGTTCTTCGAGTTCCCAGAACTCCATTCCCGGGCCACATTTTGAATGCTGAGGCAGGCTGAGGCTGAGGCTGAGGCAGGCTGAGCTGAGGCAGGCTGAGGCTGAGGCTGAGGCTGAGGCTGAGGCAGGCTGAGGCTGAGGCAGGCAGGCTGAGGCTGAGGCTGAGGCTGAGGCTGAGGCTGAGGCTGAGAGCTGAGGCTGATGGCTGAGGCTGAGGCTGAGGCTGAGCTGAGGCTGAGGCTGAGGCTGAGGCTGAGGCTGAGGCTGAGGCTGAGGCTGAGGCTGAGGCTGAGGCTGAGGCTGAGGCTGAGGCTGAGGCTGAGGCTGAGGCTGAGGCTGAGGCTGAGGCTGAGGAGGCAGGCTGAGGCTGAGGCTGAGGCTGATGCAGGCTGAGGCTGAGGCAGGCTGAGGCTGAGGCCGAGGCTGAAGGCAGACTGAGGCTGAGGCTGAAGCAGGCTGAGGCTGAGGCTGAGGCAGGCTGAGGCTGAGAGGCAGGCTGAGGCTGAGGCAGGCTGAGGCTGAGGCTGAGGCTGAGCTGAGGCAGGCTGAGGCTGAGGCAGAGGAGGCTGAGGCTGAGGCTGAGGCTGAGGCTGAGGCTGAGGCTGAGGCTGAGGCAGGCTGAGGCTGAGGCAGGCTGAGGCTGAGGCTGAGGCTGATGCAGGCTGAGGCTGAGGCAGGAGGCTGAGGCTGAGGCTGAGGCTGAGGCGAGGCAGGCTGAGGCTGAGGCAGGCTGAGGCTGAGGCTGAGGCTGAGGCTGAGGCTGAGGCTGAGGCTGAGGCTGAGGCTGAGGCTGAGGCAGGCTGAGGCTGAGGCTGAGGCTGAAGGCCGAGGCTGAAGGCAGACTGAGGCTGAGGCTGAAGCAGGCTGAGGCTGAGGCTGAGGCAGGCTGAGGCTGAGGCTGAGGCAGGCTGAGGCTGAGGCTGAGGCTGAGGCAGGCTGAGGCTGAGGCAGGCTGAGGCTGAGGCCGAGGCTGAAGGCAGACTGAGGCTGAGGCTGAAGCAGGCTGAGGCTGAGGCTGAGGCAGGCTGAGGCTGAGGCTGAGGCAGGCTGATGCTGAGGCAGGCTGAGGCTGAGGCTGAGGCTGAGGCAGGCTGAGGCTGAGGCAGGCTGAGGCTGAGGCCGAGGCCGACGGCAGACTGAGGCTGAGGCTGAAGCAGGCTGAGGCTGAGGCTGAGGCTGAGGCAGGCTGAGGCTGAGGCTGAGGCAGGCTGAGGCTGAGGCTGAGGCAGGCTGAGGCTGAGGCTGAGGCTGAGGCCTGAGGCTGAGGCTGAGGCAGGCTGAGGCTGAGGCAGGCTGAGGCCGAGGCGGGCAGACTGAGCCTGAGTTGGGTTCGTCTGGGGGGTCAGGTCTATCAGGGGGCCTCAAATCCACGACGGAGGGCCCGTCAAGAGGGTCGCAACAGAGGGGCCGTCAAGAGGAGGGGCCGCCAGACTGAGTTTTTTCGTAAGCTCTTGATTCGCAAACGGCCGAAACCAAATCCCGTCAACGAAAAAAATTGTTCCGAATTTCGGTTGGCAACTACTGCCATAGGAATTGGAAGTGAGCTTACATTCCTCAAAACGCACCCAGATTGGAAATGTAAGACATGCGTTATGAAACCGCCATTGGTCAACTGATAGCCAATTGCACCACATAGGAAGACCGTGCTCCTACGAAATGCGCGTCGAAACCAATCTTCTACACAGCATACTTGAACGGAACGGCAGACCCCAACAGCCACGATTATTGATAATGGTAGAAAGGGTGGACTGGGAGGGGAAAAGGCGGTTGCGAGACATAGCCAGGAGAACACGGGGGGGGGGGAAGCTGGCAAAGGGAGGATTGCAACCAAATAGTCTGCACATCACTGGGGCCCCTGGACTGGAAAGGGGGCTGTTAGATCTGAAGGAGGAAGGGTTGGGGAGAGGAAGGGTCAAGGGCGGCATCGAGGAGAGAAGGGGCACGGTGAGCGAGCAATGCTACGCGCTGGATGGGGCAAGAACAGCACCACGTAGGTTGTGGAGGGAACAAGGCGAGGAGGTTCAGGAGGATACAACGGCATCGACGACAGACTGAGGAACACGAGGGGGTGGTTGAGAATGAGGCTGGGCATCAAGAGGGTGATGGTGAGCAGAGGTCACAACAACGCGCTCGGGATTTGCAGGAGGAGGAGCATGAGATAGCACGCGGCCATAGATCAACACAAACGTTTGGGCGGGACCCGAGGGGGACAGTACGACCATCCATACTAGGTTTCACACAGGAGCATCGCAATACCTCAAACAAGCGCGACGACCCCTAATATGAGAAAGCTGCGCGGAGACAGAAACTAGACGATTGACTTGTTTATTCTCGTGTTGCTGCTGCTGCTCCCCCCCTCCTGGCGTTCATCCTACTGCTCTTACCACTGCTCCTTGCGTTACCCTTGCTGGTATTGATCCTCAGACTCCTCATCTTCATATGCTCATCGTGGTCCTCCTCCTTCCTCACCTCCTCCGCCCTCCAACCCTCCACTCAGCCAATCTCAAGCTTTACGTGCATGCAAATCGCATTGCCAGGAACCGTCAGAACTGGAGACCCTCACCCAGAGGTGTTTTCAAGGATGGCTCCAATGAGCCTCGCCCTCATCGAAAAAAGAGGGCCTCGAAAACACGCCGACAACCGCGCGAGGTGAGCACGCCCGCACCGACTCCAGAATCCGAAGGCGACTGAACTGAACCAAGAGAGAGGCAACGGCAACGATAACACTGGTGACGACGAACCTTCCAACATATTTCACCTGTCGACGGGCTTCGTGCACACTCGACAGAGCGCGCCCCACTCGTGCCCGCAAACGGGCACCCCACCAGCACCTAGCACGGGTGCTGCCCCGAAGAAGCTGTTTCGCCCTACTTGCGCAAGCGCCTCCTCTTGCCGCCAACCTGGCCGCTCACGCCGTCGCCGTTCTCGTCCGCCTCTTTCGCCGCCATCGTCGGCGCTGCCGCCGAGCCCGACAGCGAAGACGCCGCCTTCTTGGCGGGCCCGCCCGCCTCGCCGTCCTCCTGCACCCTCTTGGAGCCGCTGGCCTTCGGGACCTGGCCGACGACATCCTTGCTCGCGCCCTCCGCCAGACTTTCCAGCTCGGTCCAGAACGAGGACGGCACGTCCGCGAGCTTGGGGTTCGCTTTCTGCTGGCTCACGTACTGCTTGGCGGCGTTGGCGCTCTCCACTCCCACAGTCATCAAGATGATCTCAAACCCCTCGACCACCAACGCCGCCACGTTCGACTTCTGCAAAGTCGCGCGGGCCACCGCCACCGAACGCGCCGTCACCTCGTGGTCCTGCAACCGAGGCACGATGCGCAGCAGGCCAGCGCGCGCGCTCATCTGGCTGATGAAGTGGAAGAAGGTGTTGTTCGCGCTGACCGTCGAGTTGACAACGCCGTCCTTGATCAACGAGGCTGCAATGGTGCTCTGGAAGCTGCCGTCGCAGAAGGCCGCCTCCCAAGGCGGCGTGGCGTCCCTGCACACGTCGGCCTGGCCGCGCAAGAGCTCCGAGAAGACCTTCAGCAACTGCGTTGTGCACGCTCCGCCGAACAAAGCCATGCGACTAGCCCACTCGCGCAGCAGGCCGACTGAGACGGGCGATGCCAACGCCATGGCCTCAGCGTCCTTGACCTCAGGTGAAGATACAGTCTTCTCCAACTCCATCAAGATCTCCTGGAAGCAAAGCTGCAAACCCGTAACCGTCTTGAACGCCGTGTCTGAGTCGACTTCGGAAACGTCATTCTGAAGAAGCACCTTGTCCAAGCACGCTGCACAATGGGCCACGCCCCTCGCCTGGCAGAAAACGCTCAACCAGCCTGTGAGGACGCGAACGGGCACCTTCACCATGGGCTGAGCAGAGTCCTTCGAACTCTTGACGTCAACTTCTGTCACGTTCGCATCGGCCGAAAACTTCAGGATCGTGTCGATGCAACGGTTGCTGGCGTAGGTCTTGAACAAGGTATCGTTCTCCTCTGGCTTGAAGTGCACGGTCGGTAAGGGTAGCTCGCGCAGACGGTCCAAACTGCTCTTGTCGATGAGGTGGCCGATGACATCGCCCGCAGAGGTTGCAGCAATCACATCGGGATGCACGATCTCCACAATGACTGTCTCATTGAATACGCAATTCATCATGTCAGTCCAGAACGGGTCGATGCACTTCTTGACGATCTCGGCGCCCTGAGTTGTCCAGAAATCCGTCATCATGTCCTGAAACGCAGTCAATATCTGATACTCTGTCACGCTGGCCCTGGAAGTAAGATCGAAGTCTCCGCTGACACTGCCACGAAAGTGCAAACTGCTGAACTTACAAAGCGCCTCTACCACAGGGCTCGCCTTGTCCGAACCTGAGAGCTCGCTGAAGTGCTTGACCAAGTCGATCGGCTTCTCCTTCAGCGTGAGGGTAGTCAACACGTAGCTACAAGCGTTCCTGATCATGATGACGTTCTTGGTCAGATCCTTCGTCAATTGAACTGGGTCCTCAACGCCATCGAATGACTCCGTGAACGTGGTGATGCGCTTGCTCACCATCGTAATGATTGAGGTCAAGGTTCCCAAAAACTGCACGACATGATCTGAGAACTTCGTCACGACGTCGACGATCTTCTGAACATCTGCGCCGACCTTCTGCATGTCTACAAGCACGTCTGTTCGACTCTCGGGAACGGGAGCCGCAGCATCAGCGCATCCACCATAACTGGCGTGCCCGCCAAGCATCATCGAAGTAGGGTCGTACGCCTGAGTCTCGTCCTCTACGATCGCCTCCAGGGCCTCCTCAAGCTCTCGTTTCACAGTCGTGCCTGCCTGCGCTCCTTGGCTCTGGAAGACATAATGCTCTGGAGGGTCGAGGGGTTGCGATTAACTTTCTGACGAGTCCCCCCTCCACCCCGAGGTGGCACGCCAGGGGGGTGGATGAGAAGGCCCTGGGCAACCTGCGGGGGAGTCGGGGAGCCTGAGGGGCACCGACGGAGACCGAGGGTGAGCGATCGGTGATCGATTGAGGTCTGGCGCGATTCAAAGGGAACCAACTAACACCGAGGATATCCAACGTGAGCCCCTCCCCCTTAAAGAACCTCCACCGCACCCTCCCCGCGCAAACTGCCGACGCTAGCCGACCGCCGCGCAACCCCTGTCCCCAAGCTCGGGCTGAGGTTTTTAGATCTGTCATCTCCCCTGGCCCAGAAGCAAAACTTCAAACGAACTTCCCTCCCACCGCACCCAGACGGCCCCAAGAGGTCTCGCAAATATGTCATCCAGAGCTCCTTCGGCGCCATCGCGGGAGCATGACCCGAAGTTAACGACCTGCTTCAGCTTCTCGAAGGACCACGCGATCATGATGAAGTTGGCAATCTGACCCACCTCGCACAAGTCTGCAAGCTGGTTGCTGAGGTCAGGGGCCGCGTTCTGTAAACCTGCAGGAGACCACCTCAGCACGGCATCGATGAACTTGACCATGCTCTCGCTACCCGCGTCAATCAATGTCGTCATAGAGTCTGGGTTTTGCATGCCACCGTCATTGCCATTGAACGTCCAGCCATGCAAGTCCACTAGCTCAGACATGATATCTATGTCGATGCGCTTGACGCCCTCGCGGTACAAAGCATCAGCCGACTCGTCCTCCACGCCTTGCTTCCCAAACTCCCTGGCGATATTCATGACCTGCGCGCACGATGGGTATATCATCATTACCTTGGCCAGCTCGCTGCTAATCTTGGAGTCCTTCGCTGAGTGTGCAATCAACTTCCTGGCGGCCCTGACATCGCTCGTCGGAGGGCGGTCCCGTTCGTCATTCATGGAGGCCTTGAACACTGTGGCACAAGCGGTGATGACATCGCCGAGGTCGTGCGCCAACTCGGGAGTAGTAGCAGCCTTCCGTGACCAGATGTCCGCGCAGTCCGCCAGCTCCTTCACGATGGATGGGATGTTCAGGCTGCCCTTGGCGCCTTCTTCCGTGGTCGAGCAAGGCATGTCGTGCAAGTAGCTCTTGATGATGTCAATGACGAACCTGGTGACAACAACCGACACCGAAAGGCCGAGCACGGACCCGATCAGCTTGTGAGCCCGACCTGCCGACTTGCGTTTCTTCATGGCCAACGCTTTCTTGGAATCGCTAGTGTAGTTCATAACGTGATCCTGATCCTGCGTGTCGCCTTCGGACTTCACGTCAACTGCAGCCGCGCCATCGCCTGCCTCCGCACCCTGAGCACCTGCATCATCGGCATCGCCCTCACCGCCCGCACCATCCCGAGCAGCATCCCCATCACCATCTGGAGGCATCGACTGCAACCACCTGACCACATCAGAAACTTCCAGCATGTGCAAGGCGGCAGTGGCAGACTTCGTCTCGGTAAACTCCAACATGACATCTGCGAAATGCTTGACGACAGACAGGTCGGGTGCAAGCGTCAACTCGCATTGGTCGAAGTACTTGCAGATCACACGGAAGTGCGGCAACGTGGCAATCAAGAATTCGTTCTTCTCGGAGTCCAGCCACTTCTGAATCGTCGTCCAAAGGCCGATCATTGCAATCGGCCGCTGCTTGATCTGCCTGTAGCCCGTGATGACGTCCACGTGAAACTTTCCCTCGATCTTGGCCTCGTATGCGTTGAAGCGGCGGATCAACGCATCGACGGTGGGCTTCTTGAAAGACGAATGCCATCGGACCTCGGAGAGCTTCCCAATGTAGTTGTTGATGGTCGTCCTCACGCGCTTGACGCAATTCATCGTGTGGTCATTGGGGAGCTCACCGTCAAGCGAAGTAGCCAGGAGGGCGCCGTCGTCATCTTCATGTTCGCTGCTCTCCTGATGGGCGAGAGGCAGCTCCGCAACGCCAAAACCAACCTCAGCCTGCTGCGTTGCAGCGTCCTGGCCCTGAGGTTCTTCCACCTTGGGTTCCTCCTTCTTGAGAACCGTGACCGCGCCCGAGAGGCCACGCGCTCGCAAGCTGCGTTGAGGAGGAGGCGCCGAGCACAAGGATCCCGAAGACGACGGACGAGGCGACTGAATCTGCGCCTTTGGCTCGGGCGTCTCCAGCGCCAAGGTGCTCGGCGCTGACTCGTTGTAGGAGGAGCAAGCATCCTGGGCGTCAGGCGGGCCGAACGCGTCCTCAGCGTTCTCGACCTTGACGCGCGGCTCCATGACTCACGCAAGTCGTCGGCTCCTGGGGCCGACTGGGGCCCGAGCAGTCTCGGAAAACGGATTGAGGCCAAATGGGCTTCGGGCGCTGACTGAATCGCATACTGCGGAACTCATTGAGGCCAAACCGCCATGCCATCATCGAAACAAGAATCACAAGAAGTTGCGGTCTTCTACCGCTCGACCGATCAAGATGCCACTGAAGGACAACGGCCCAGCGCCATTCCTCGCAACAAGCTGACAAATGACAAATGTGCGTTGCCGACTGCATCTCGGCAATTGCCCTCGGACGAAACGCGCAGACCCTGAGAGAAGAGAACCACGTGATATTGACCTCATCCCCACAACTCCCCTTCTCCTCCTTGTCAATCAATGCTCCAGAACTAAGACACAAACGACCTCGGCTTTGGCAGACGACGCGCCGCAGCCGGCAGAGATTTTGAAATCGGTTCCGGTGTCGGGGATGATCTCCAAATCGGTTTCGGTCTGGGCAATGCGTGTGTATTGCATGCAATGTACGTACATTATAATTATAATGATACGATATGTAATACGCCTACACGGCTACTGACATGACGCACGCGGTGCTAAGTGTAAGTACTTGTACAAAGAACACTAACGCGTTGGTGATGTATGTGCGCGTACGAATTACACACAGAAAACACTTAAGTGTGGCCCGCCATCGCCAACGCGCACGCGATACTTTCAAACGTGCGTTGCCGCATTGCGTTGCTACATATACCAACCGAAATGCTATATCAAATATAACGCGGTAGAACCAACTAAAGACACAAACACATTGCTAAACAGACACCACACACAAACACACATACAACATACACACACGCAAATTCCCCATCACCCCCCACATGCCCCTTCCCCCTCTCCTTCCCCCTCCGACAGGCAAGGTAATCGAGATAAGAGAATTGGACAAATGGAACAAAGCGTGCGCTATTATAACGAGCAACCATTTGTTCGCATGCTATGTACGTATTCCGTTCTATTCAAAACCTCTCATTTCAACACCTTTGTAATTCCAAAAACTGAATTTCAAATTTCTGGCGCCCTTTAAGGAGGCCGACGGGAATGTCGATTTGTCGGTTTGTACACTACAGAAGCTCGCGCGCGCGCGGACGCGCGCGCACGTCCGCGCGCGCGCGCCTAAGGAATTCTGTATCCCCACGAAAAGAATAGCCGCCATGAAATTCCAAAAACTGAATTCGAAATTTCTGTGGCTCTTTAAAGAGGCCGACGGGAATGTTTTCTTTTCCATTGCTGACCATACAAAAGCTCTCACGCGAGCACGCGTGCAGACGCGCGCGCGCATCCGCGCGCGCGCGCACCGAAGCTCTGCATTATTCCGAAGAAAGAAAGCCGCCATGCAGGCTCAAAAACTAAATTTGAAATTCCTGTGGCTCCTTAAGGAGGCCGACGGCAATGTCGCCGTACATGTCTATTACTGAAAATACAAACGTCACGAAGCGCGCATTCTGATTTCTGTATTGCCTACAATAAAAAGCATTCATGCATATCCAAAAACTAAATGTGAAAATTTCTGGGGCCCTTTAAGGAGGCCGACGGACATGCCGATTTATATATTGCGGGCAATACTTACAGAAGTCACTACGCTCGCGCGCGCAACGAGTTCTGTAATGTGCACTTCAGAAGAGCAACCATATAACTATAAAAGTTGAAAACGGGATTTGCGTTTGTTCAAGGCCCGAAGCTCACGCTGTCGATCGTCCTGAGCGTGTACTTTGCGCAGTGCACGATGGGATCCGAAACCAATGGGGGGGACCTGTGCGACGGGGGAAGGGGGCGTTTGGGGGGTGGGATGGTAGGAAGTAGACGGGGGGGGCGGGAAGAGGCGGGGCGGGGGGCATCCTTGCCAACCGCAAAGACATGAGAGATAAGAGACCACACCCCCATCGGCGCGCAACTTCGATCGCTGCGGACAAGTCGCGGCGCGGCAGCAGCGCGACTCCGCTGCGCTAAAACCATTGCGCAACGATGAAGAAGGGAAGAGCGCGCTGGGGCGCGCAGGAAGGTTGTACCGCAGTGGCCGCGGGCGCGCCGAATTGATCCGCCCCGATGACACTACGTTGCGCGCGTTTGGTAAACGTAGGCGCGGCGCGAGACGCGCGCGAATCCTATGCTGGGCGATCATTTTGAAAACGCCGCGCGCCCTCGCCCGCATGGCTTTCCCATCGCCACCCTTCGCCGCCCGCCCATGCCCCCCTGCCGCCGTTCGCCCGCCAACCCTGCTTCTCTTCCTCGATCCCCACCTCTGCCTCTCCCTTCTCGTCGCGCTCAACCTTCTCCGCCCTCGCTTCCGCCACGACCTCCTCCTCCGCCCAACCCGCGGTGGCGGTCGCCGCAACTGCTTCGCCGTTCGCGCACCGCCGCGCGCGCGCCCCAAGGCCATGGTGGTCGCTCGCACAGGAACCGCCCTTGCCCCCCTTCTCACAGACACCGCCGCCGCTGGCCATGCCCGCCAGACCCGCCGCGGCGCCGTCGCCGAAGCGGTACGGCGTACCGACCATATGAAGCCGCAAGGTATCAGCCACGTCGGACGGGTACGCGGGGCGAGAGCGCGCCACGTGCATTAACGGCGCGTGCGTCGGCGACGCCCGAGCTCATTCACGGTGTCGTAGGTCGTCGATGCGCTCTTCGGCGCGCCTCTACTGAGTCTGAGACAGCCCTCCGATGACTCCAGGCGACGACTGTGGGCGCTGCGCCTGTGAGCTCCAAATGCCCGGGACGCTGGCACGACAGCCAGAACGGCGGCTACCCCTCCCGACGTTGCGCATGCAGAAGACAAGAATCTAAGGGGAGGGGGGGGGGGCCTGCCTGCACGCTCTGCCACCAATGAACGGCAACCGCTGGCAAAAGAAGCACGCGGCGGGCTGCGCGAAATGCCGCCGAAAGCCCGCTCGGTGACTGATCGGCATCGGCTGCGCCGCCGACAGCCGCGCGCGCCTGCCAACGCTTGCGCGCTTGCAATCGGCAGCGCGCCGTCGAGGGCCAGCCGCCTACTGTTCTTCGAGGCCCGATGCGACGGCCAAGCACGCTCGCTCTCGACGACGAGCACTCGGCGCGCGCTGCGGCACGCCAAGCGCCCTCCAGCGCGGCGCGTCCGCCGCCCCCACTGGCTCGGCGCCTTTGCCGTGCGCAGCATGGCGCCGACTGACAGAATTTGCACCATGCCGAAACTCGTTGTCGGTCCACGCGTCAGCGCCTCCGCCCCACAAGACGTGGCCGTCGCTGTCCCTCGAGAGCCACGGCTCGAACGCAGTCTGGTGCATGAGCCGAGCAAGCTGGCCAAGCGCGAAGAAGCGCGAGCACAACTCCTTGCTCAGCCTGCGCTGCGAGCATGAAGGAAACGCCGCGCGGACGCCGCATCCAAAACAGGGCGGCGCCGCCCGCGCCGCAATGACAAATGGCAATCGAACTGCGTGCCCTTGAACGATCGGAAGCCCCACTCGTGAGTGAGGTAGCGGCGCACCGTGCCAGCAGCTCCACGCACTGGATCGCATCCCGCGCCAAGTACTGGGAGCGGCCATCGGCGCCGAACCTGTTGTCGAGCACCGTGTCGGCGACGAAGCTCGACGCTGCCGCCCCGTGCACGAGGCTTGCACGTCCTTGACTGCGCAGCCCGCGTTGCGCACAGACCGCTGCCTTTCCTCCTCCCCCTACAAATCACCCTTATTGTCCACATCGTCGTCCTCGTCTTCCTCATCATCGCCGTCGTCGCCGTCGTCGTCGTCGTCGTCGTCGTCGTCGTCGTCCTCCCCCTCCTCCTCCTCCTCCTCCTCCTCCTCCTCCTCCTCCTCCTCCTACCCTCGTCCTCCTCCTCCTCATCCTCCTCCTCCCTCCTCCTCCTCCTCCTCCTCCCGCCGCCCTGGCCCTCCCCATTCTCCTACCCCAATGCGTTTAACGTTGTCCAAGGCACGGCCACTCGCCACGGCGAATTGGCCCGTGCCAGCTTCTTTCCCTGGCCCGCCACCACCATCTCCCATCACCCCCCCCCCCCCCCCCCTCCTCCACCTCCTCCTCCTCCTCCTCCTCCTCCTCCTCCTCCTCCTCCTCCTCCTCCTCCTCCTCCTCCTCCTCCTCCTCCTCTTCCTCCTCCTCCTCCTCCTCCTCTCCTCCTCCTCCTCCCCCTTCCTCCCTCCCGCCCTCCTCCTCCTCTTTCGCGTATTCCGCATCCTCTCGCCCTCCTTCTGTAGCTCCAATTCGATGCGACCGTTTTCAAAGCACGGCCATTCGCCGTAGCGCACTGGCCCGCCCCTGGCCCTGCCCTCTCCACGCGTGCGCTCATTTCCACCCGTCGATCCATTTGCGCGAATTCCTATCCTTTTATCGCTGTTGCCAACCACGTTCGCGCAACGACGGAGAGGCGCATGCCACGCCAAAGCAATGCTAATGAGCCGCAGGGCATGCGCAACCATAGCATGCCAAAGGCACTCGCATCTGACATGGTTTACGCGCAGTAAGAATTGCTGCGAGCAGCGTTAGCGAATTGCCCGCCCAGAAATGCAGCGGCGCACCGTCGGCGATTGCGGCGCCGTAGTGGCGGTGCGACAACGCGCAACGCGCACGGAATTCAGTTGAAGGGAATAAGAGGGAACACACAGCAGGTAGGACCAGGGCCAGGCGCAAGGGGGAGGGGGGGGGCGCGCGGTTAGATTCTGCGCGATTCCGAGTGCTGCTCCACCCGCGAATGCAGAGCACTCAACACCCTGGCGTCAAAGGGGGCTCAGGCCCCTCAGACTGCGCGGCAAAGACAGCGAGCCGAGCTGACGGGGCGAGTTGACGTACCTTCCGTCTTGACGGGGCGAGTTGACGGGGCGAGTTGACGGGGTGAGTTGACGGGGCGAGTTGACGGGGCGAGTTGACGGGGCGAGTTGACGTACCCTCCGTCTTGACGGGGCGAGTTGACGGGGCGAGTTGACGGGGCGAGTTGGCGGGGCGAGTTGACGGGGCGAGTTGACGGGGCGAGTTGACGGGGCGAGTTGACGTACCCTCCGTCTTGACGGGGCGAGTTGACGTACCCTCCGTCTTGACGGGGCGAGTTGACGGGGCGAGTTGACGGGGCGAGTTGACGCGGCCCTCGTTCTACCAGTTTTATATGATCGAGTTGACGGGGCGAGTTGACGTACCCTCCGTCTTGACGGGGCGAGTTGACGGGGCGAGTTGACGGGGCGAGTTGACGGGGCGAGTTGACGGGGCGAGTTGACGGGGCGAGTTGACGTGTCTCCCGCCTTAGAGCGTCGTGTTGACGTGCGGCCTCGGTGTTGAGTTGGCAAGGCGAGTTGGCGGGGGCGAGTTGACGTCCCCCTCTTGACGTGCCTCGGTGGTCTTTACTCGCCCTAGTTGATTCGCCTCTCGCGAGTCGACTGGCCCTCGTCGCGCGGCTCTGCCCTACGTCAATCCCCCTCCTCGATTGCAGTGGCCTGCGTTTCGCTAAGGCAGGCCAACTGCTCGCGTGGCAGCGGCGCGACCTGAATGCCTCAGAACCCAGGCAGCCAGCGGGGCAGCAGAAAGCTGGCTGCATGCAAATGATAGCGCCCGAAACGCCGCCCACGCAGCAATGCAGCCGTTGCGGCGAGGGGCACCGCGGCGCGCGCGCGGCTTGTGCGCTGCATGAATGCATGAAGCACAACGCAACTACGCGACACGGAATGCTTGCCACGCAGCAGGACACGCGACGCACCCCAATCGGCCAAACGTAATACAGCCACACCAGCTAAAACACACGTAAGGCAACACCGCTGGCAACGTACCCACGATAGTTTACGAAACACTACTCGCCGCTGCGCGCGTTTGTCGTCCGAGCCGTTGGGCTGCGTCGTTGTCACACTTGCGAAATCCGTAAGGGATCACGTCGGGTGGCGATCCTCGCACGAGCCAAGCGCGCTGGCAATGGCAACGTTGGTCAGGGTGATGATGCGTGGGCGCGGGAGAGGGGGAGCGTGGAGGGTGGAAGGGGGATGGGGCTTGGGGGGGGACATGCGAATCGTTCAATCTTGCACGGCCGCACCTCTCCTTCTTCTCGCCACCGCACCCCCACCCCTTGACCCTCTTGCGCGACTTGAGAGCCACCGAATGCGAAATGTACCAATCGCAACACAAGGAACTTGAATGCCATGTCGTCCTGCATCGGCACCGAGCTCTAGCGGCAAGAGCACGACCTCCGACCGCGAGCATGCGCACGGCACTTCCAGCGCGCGCCAGTCGACGGGTGCGATGTCTGCCCGCTGAAGCAAATGCCGCTTGGACCTTGAGCCCCTTGCAAGGTCGCAGCCTGGGTGGTGGTACAAGGCATCGCCGTGCCGTACCTTCGCACGAACATCAGGCTTCTTGATGTAAAGTCGATCGAGAAGTCCTTGAAATCTTCCTTCCATCGGGCTTCACCCTAGCCCGCAAGAGCGCATGCTGCGTGCCAGCGAATGCGCTGGCGGCGTCGCCACGCCGAATGCCGCCACTCGAGACCGCCCTACGCCGAGAGGCGCCGCCGAAGCCAACAACGCGAAGCTGTACGCCAGCCGCTCGAAGGCAGGCACCTCGCCCTGTGGCCTCAGGTTCGAAGGGTTCCTGCGTCTTCGAACCGCAATGGCGATCGAGCCAGCCGCGCGGCGTTGCGGCGCCCGCCATGGCCGCTGGCAACCAATGAATCTTCGGATGGATGGCCGCCAAGATGTCGGGCACATCGCGGCGCATCACGTGCGCGAGTTGACAACGACCGCAACCGATGGCCAGCGCGCGAGCAAGTTCGTCGAACGCGCGCTGCGATTAGATTACGTCGACAACGGTGCAGCCTCCACCCGAATCGCCCAAACAACCCAAGCAGAGCCCGACATGATTTGAATTAGACGGAGGCAATCGTGCGCACGAAACGAACGCTGCCCAACCGCCAGCCGTCCCTCCCACCGTATGCGCTACAACCGCGCGCCAGCCTACGCCATGCCGAACACATTCTTCGACCCGTACGATCGCCCCAACTTACGTCACCCACCCGCCAGCCCCCCAGCGCGCCGCCCCCCGCGCCCACCCGCCCGCGCCCCCACCACCAGAAAGAAGAGGATGATGGGGAGAAGGAGAAGAGGAGGAAACGGAGGAGCAGCAGCAGCAACAGCAGCAGCAGCAGGGAGGAGGAGAGGAAGGAGGAGGGGGGGAAGGAGGAGGAGGAGGAGGAGGAGGAGGAGGAGGAGCAGAACCAGAAGGGGGTGGAAGGGGAAATGAAGGAGGAAACCACGAACAGGAGGAGGAGAAACGGAAGAGGATGAGGAGCAGGAGGACATGTGAAGAGGAGGAGGATGAGGAGGAGGAGGGCGCGGGGGAGGAGAACAGCGAGGAGGGTGAGAACCAGGAGGAGGAGGAGGAGGGAAGAGGAGGAGGAGAGGAGGGAAGAGGAGGAACGGGCGGACGAGGAAGGGGAAGAGGAGGAACGAACAGGAAAAGGAGGAGGAGGAGGAGGAGGAGGAATGAGAAGAGCAAGAAAGGGATGAGGAGAAGGAGGAGGAGCAGGAAGAGGGTCAGGAGGAGGCGGATAAGGCGGAGACGGGGGAGGGGGCGATGATACGTCTTCCGACGTAACCACGCCCTCCTCCTCCGACGTCGGAAGAGGGCGCGCAGCCCTCCTGGGGGCGTGGCACGCGAAGCGTGGTATATATCTGCATCATAACACGTGCGCAATTATATTCGAGCATAAGTGTGGCACTGCAAACTATCACAAACTCAATCCTATACCATACGAGCACACGTGTCAACCTACAACAAATAACATTAACCAGTCCATGAACGAGCGCGTGCACTTTAAAATTGTTTCGTGAACATTTATGGTACATTTTGAAGCATTCACGTGCGAATGTCGACCGTGGAGCGCAAAAAAAATAACCAACGCAGCGGCTTGTAACGTTATTACACCACAGGCGTTTTACGTTTATTAGTTGGTACACGCAAGCGCCTCGCAATACTGACATACGCATGTAGCTTACCACGCCAACGCAATAGGCATAAACACGCGTCCGCTTGGGTAACGCATGCTGGCCCGCACGGTGTGCACGGCCTGCATGCGATACATTTTATCTAAAAACGGATAGAGTAAGATGCGATACCACGCAACACGCCACACATACCAACCCGATGCAGCATACTACCACGCACTACGGCACGAAACCATATCATTACAGCTGGTTGTGCAGTATGGTGTGGTACTTGATACCATGTACTACCATGTTGTACTTAATGCCACCCCCAATCTCCTTATCAGCCAAAGTGGGCGGTGAGAGGTGAAGGGCGGGTTGGTGGCGAGGATGGGGCGGGGTGAGCAGGCTGGGAGCGGACGACGCTAGTGGTGGGAGAGAGCGGTGGAGGCAACCGCGGATTCCATGGAAGGACCGATTGGGCGGAAAGAAAACAATGGGATGGGCGGAGGGAGGGGCAAGCAGGATAGGGGCGAAGGGGGCAAGGTGCAGTACCAACTACATCATACAGTACAATGCACTACCATAGACTACCATACGCTACCATACTGCATTACACTACATTTAAGGGCCGACGCATGTAACACACACTGAACTACAACATTAAACGCACTACACTAAGCTACATTACACTAGACTACAGTACTCTACCATGAATGATAATAAAGGCACCCCCAACCTCCTTATCAGACGAGTGGGGACTGCGATCGAATGGACTGCGATCGAATGGAGACAACGTTGAGAGTTGACGCGGGAAGGGCGAAGCAGGACGCGACAGAGAGCACAGCTGCGATGGCGGTCGGACGCGCCTGCGCGAAGCCAACGATCACGCCGCCGAAGAAGAGGCGGTGGAGGAGGCGGAGGAGGGCAGGAAGGAGAAGGTGGCGGAGGGCGAAGGGGAGGAGGGGGAGGCGGAGGAAGAGGCGGAGGGCGCGGATGAGGAGGAGGAGGAGGAGGGGGAGGAGGGAGGAGGAGGAGGAGGAGGAGGAGGAGGAGAGGTGAGACGAGGAGCAGGATGAGGAGGTGGGTGAAGGGCAACCTCTCCCCTATCCTCCTCCTCCTCCCCCTCCTCATCTCCTCCTCCTCCTCCTGATCCTCCTCCTCCTCCTGTCATCCTCTCCTCTCCTCCTCATCCTCCCTCCTCCTCCTCCTCCCCCTCCCCCTCTTCCTTCTCCTCCCCCCCAATCCCCCTCCTTTTCCCTATCCAGCCCTTCGGTGTCAGCACCTCTTCCCGTATCACCCCCCTCATCCAATCCTCCCTTCCACTGCCCGCTCATACGCCCGCGTTGCGGCCCATGACTCTGACACCCTTGAACTCGTCGTCGTGCCTACTCTCATCTCTCATCTTGCCCGTCTATTTCGTCATCGCATTCGCGCGTTTCACCGCCAACTCCTCCACCTTCACCTGCTCAATGTCGTGGTCATCCTCCTTCTCCTGTTGGGGTTGCCGTTCTCGTCGTCTGCCGCCCTCACCCTACCCCCTTCTCATTCTTCCCTCGCTCATAATAGGAATCCTACCTCCCTTCAAAGCCGACATCAATGTTACTTCGTGGCGCGGCCCCGAGCCGTCTGCCACCTGTCCTTTGCCAGGCGCAGGTGCCGCGCAGTGAGCTCCTTGCGCTCTTCGGCGGTGGCAGTCGGCAAGGTGGGCTCTACCTCGAAAAGCCACCGTTTGATGCAGTCGTCGCCTGGGTACAAGCGATCGCCGATCATCAAATTGCACCGCGTGTGCATATAGCACGTGACGTGAACACCACCTTTCGTCTTGTTCTTGACGAGGCGGCCGACCATCTTCGTGCCACGGTAGAGGTACCCTGCCTCACTAGGAGGCCCGACCTCCTCCCACGGCTCGGGTGGCGGGGGCGGATGGCCAGCCGCGCATGCGCCGCCAGCGAGCTCAGGACGCCCGACGCCGCTGCCGCCGCCATCGCCCTCGTTGCCAGCACCAGCCTCGTCGGCTGCAGCTCCGAGGCCCACCGCGAGCTCCTCGACAACTGCAGGCTTGAGCTCGCCGTCATCGATGTCGAGGCCGCGCCCGACGAGCGCGCTCTCGGCCGCCGAAGAGGGCGGCGGCGGCACCAGCGGGCGCTCGAACTCGGCGTCCTCGAAGAGGCCCCCGTCGAAACCATCGTCACCGAAGAGACTCGATTCCGCGGAGCCGCAATCCAAGTCTAGATGCTCGAAGTGGCCCCGCTCCGCCGTCTCCTCTGAGAAGGTCCCAATGCACGCGCGGCGCCGCTCGGTCAGCCGCGAAGTTCAGCGTTCAAGGATCCACGCCCACTGACGTGGACCGTTGGAGATCCTAACGCCGAGCTCCGTGGCTGATCAAGTGACGCAAGGCGTTTGCATTGGCGCTCTCCGATCCTCATCCTGCTGCGCCGCCTCGGAGCCAGCCCCCTGCGCCAGCCCCTTGTCCAACTGCGCCGCCTCCTCGCCCTGCTCGCCGCCAGTGCCGACGGCGCTGCCAGAGGCCAGTGGGCCGCGCCTCCCGCGGCCGCCGCCGCGGCCGCCGCTGCCGCGCCCGTTGCGCATGCCCTGGGCAGCGCCTGCAGCTGGCATCTGTTCGTCGAAGGGGTCCCCTGTCACCAGCTTGGCGATCGCGGACTTGCGCTTCTGACCGCGCTCTCGCGACGGCGGAGGCCAAGAGCGCTCAGGCACGAAGATCTTGCTGATGAACTTCTTGCCATCGACCTGAGACCACATCAAACTGCTGTCGAACCCAGCATATGCGAAGTACTCCAAGCTATACAGCGAAGCGCTCCGCAAAGCCCTGACAATCTTCAGAATGAACTCGTCCGAGGTCTGGCAATCCAAGACTTCAAACTGATCCGAAATCCTGCAAGTCCTCGTAAGGATCCCCACCAGGCACGGACATAGCAACTCAGGCGCCGCGTAGAGATCCGCATCATCCTCGTGGAAGCCGCAGTTCGTAACATCAAAGATCTTTGGATTGTAGCAAGTGCCAGTGATGAAGGCAAAGAAGCGTTGCTTGGAGACTGGCTCGGTCAACGTGTCGCCCTCTATCATGATGAGCTCGGTGCCGTCGTCGGCCTTCTCCTTACCCAGATTGCTGATATGAGAGAATATGTGCTTCTCTACGCGCTCAAACTTGACCACGTCGCCAACGTCGTCCCTGCTGACGTTCCGAGCTAACCGCCCGACGCCCCAAAACTCGTACTCCTTCCACTCATCAAAATTCACCGTCTCGTCAGGCTTGAAAACGTGGTTGGAAGCACCGCCATCGCAGATGACGCCGTCGCTCGGCCAGCCATGCTGAACGACGTGGCGGTGGAACTCCTGCTTGCTGATGGGCGAAGCCTGGCAACCGCAGTTCCAAGATGCACGATACTGTTTAACTTGGCCGCTCTGCTTGCCAGGATCATCTGGGGGGTCATCCCTCCACTCGTCGTAGACGCTGCGATCCAGGTCGTGGCCACCATCGCGCTTCCCGCGCTCAGCCCAGTCTGCCCTGAACTTCTCCTTGGCGGATGTGAGCTCTTCGCAAGTCAGCGTTCTGCCTTTTGCCATCTTGACCGACTGCAAGTACTTGTTCCGTGCAAGCATGAAAGGGTTCAGGCCGACGCGCCGTCGGGGGGGGCCCGCGGCGTCTGCTCTCGAGCTGGCCGCCTGTCCAGCGGGCGCTGCAAGCAGGGCTGGGTTGGGTCGCCGCACGACCACGGGCGCCATGAAAACCTCGTTCTCGTGAGAAGTAGGGCGCGAAGCTGGCGCTGAGGACGAACTCGGCGCATCTGACGCGTCCCCAAGCGCGAGCGGCTGGCTTGAAGACGCGCCCTGCATGGCGAACAGCAAGGGGCCGCTGTTGCCGCCGTCCTTGCAGATGAACGGCGTCAGCTCCACAGACTCCTCGGCTGGCAAGTTGGCAAGGGAGCTCGGCGACAACGGGTGGAAGCCGTTCCGATCCAGGTGAACGTGGAGCGCCTCGCGTACCATCTGCTCACGCGCAACGTGTACTGAGCTCCTCCCAGGGGCCCTCTTCCTGTGGTAGGCCGCCAGCTCCGAGTTCGTGCGCTCGATGTTCGCAATGTCGTGGGGATGGTTCTTGAAGTCGGCTGCCAAGATGGATCTGCATCGGGAACTCAGCAGCATGGGCACCGTGTCAAACTGGGAGCGGATGCCGAAGCTGTAGATGTCAAGCTCATTCCTCGACGCGTCCAGGAGGCTCTGGGCGACGCGCTCCTTCTCGGCATCGGGAACTCCGCTGTCGATCATCCTGTACATTTTGTACGGCCACGTCGAGTACTTCACCTCGTATCGTCTGAACGCCGAAGTCGCCAATCGCAGTATTGACCCCCTCGATCGCTTCATGAAGTCATCATCTGTCAATGGAGCACCGACGACATCAAGTATTGACCATGGCATTCGGGTAGGGCTATCCTGCGACCAGCACGGCCCGAGCAGCCGCTTGAACTCGAACAAACAAGCGCCGATGCGAGAACCATTCCGATCTAATAAGATGTCTGTCTTCGAGAATTTCGACTGGCGCTCTGTCAAGTTCACGGCAGCGTTGTCACCCAATACTGGATACAAGAGATGGAAATCGAACACCGTGGTCACGATCGTCAACACTGCGAGGTCCCAGAACGTCGAGTCGTCATCGTAGTACTTCCTAACCTTCCTGACGCGCGCGCCTTGGACGAGCTGCGTGAAGTCCATCAGCCATGTCGGCGTTCAGGCGTGAGTTGTGTAACAAAAATCCTCTCTGCTCAACTTTACCCTCTTCTTCCCATTCGGTGAGGGGTTGGTCCCCCCCCCTCCCCCCGCGGGCCTCGAGGGGGGAGGGGGTGTTTTGTAGGGCGTCGGGGTTATCTTTAGGCCACTCTTGAGACTTCTATTTCCTGGCACCTCTCACGCGCATCGCGCCCCCCGAAGGGATGGGGGAAGGGGGGGGGGGGTCGACTCCGCAAACCGCCAACCCTCCGAGACGCTCCAAGACGCTCCAAGACGCTCCAAGGCGTTCTAGAACGCAACCCGAGAGCTTCGCGTGAGCTTCTGGACGAAGCTCGCGCGAAGGCCTTGGGGGCGCGTTCAGAAGCCGCCGAAGGGGCCGAGAGGAGAGGAAGGAGGGGCGAGCAAGAAGATGAAGAGCTGGGCAGGGAGGCGCAGGGAGGAAATAAGAAGCACACGAAGAGGAGAAGGAGGAGACAACGCCCGACGATTGGCGTTCATCGCCCGAATGGGGCCGGCGGGGATCCGCGCAGCATGATCGATTCGAGGCCGCCTCGCCCGAGCTGATGTCAACGCGCGTCTCGTCGACGTCCGAGGGCACCAGGGTAAAACAGTCGACGCCGAGCCTATACAAACACCTTCGATACAAAGTGCGACGGAAGTTTGGAATGACATGCGTCCACGTGCTCTCTCCAGGTATCGGATCAGCTGTGCCAAACATGGAATCAACTGCTGCGCGCAAAGCCTTGTCCACAGCGACGGCGTGGCTAGAACAGCATGGAGACTGCGACTCGGGATCCCAACAATGATGAATCATCTTGCCATTCAAATCGCCATTGAACATCTCGATTGCACACTGTAAGTCCATGTACTGTTGAGAAAACTTCCCGTTCTTACGACGATGCCCAGACGAGCTCATGGAAAACAACACCTCGCACACCGTCTGCAAGGTCAGGCACGATGTTGCATCTGGAGGTGGCCCGACAACCCGACGCAACTTGCCTACAGCCTTCTCAAGGTATGTGGTCATCTTGATGTAAGTGCCCTGCAAACGGTAGAGCTTCGAAATACAATATTGCATCATCGTGTGTGCCTTGAGTGCCTTCAATTGGATCTTCGTCCGATGATGCGCATGCACATTGCAGGTTTCAACGAAGATGAACAGACATTGCGTCTCGGGCCTCTTGAGATACACCGTCTCATAGATCCAGCACAGCCTCTTAAGGAACAGCAGGTTCCCAGATCCCCGATCACACATCGGCATGAACGTCATGAAACTGACAGTGCTCAGGAACTTCGAAAGGGCCTCGAAATCGTCGTACGAATGCAGATCCGATATGCTATCGAAGATGGCTGGCTGCAAAGCGTTTGCCGACGTCCCCTCAACAACGCGAGCTCTATGAATGAACTGCTCTTGCCAGTGGTGCTCACATTGGCCAGCTTTCAGCATGATCGAATACACCCCTCGTTGGACCAACGTCTGGTGATGAACTGCTTTGGTGCGTTTCCGAGCGTTCCGAAAAGAAGATATCGACCGAAAGTGCAGCTGTACTTCATCCCACATGTGCGCATGACTGATATGAATCATCTTGTCATCACCAGCTGACTGCAAACACAACTCAGAACGCCGACAAAGATCAAAGAGACCATCTTCCTGCCGCTGTTCAATGATACTACACGCAACCTCAAGAACTCGAACGGCCTTGACCCCAAGAGACGGACACTGATGCAGTGGGAGGTGTACTCCGCGAGCAATGAGAGTGAAGTCCTCTGGGCGCAGCCTGTCTAACTTCCGACGTCCAATGGCGGCAACTTTCTCGCGGCCGATCAGCTTTGCGGCGCCAGGCAGCATCACGGTCACCTGCTCGATCGTGCTCTTGAGCGCGTCGCGCTCCTCTCGAGCAAGATCCCTCTGGGCCTCCAAGCGCCCCGCACTCCTCGCAGTGCGAGCTCGGAGGGCACGAGCCTGGCTGGCGGTCAAGCCGCCAACGGCGACTGGCGCAGCCTCGACCGCGATGGCGGGCCGAGCAGCGGCCACTGGCTCGGCGGCCACCAGCGCATCGCCGTCCAGCTCGATCTGCAGCCCCTCTGCAGCGAGCTCCCGCGGCGCCGCGGCTGCGGCCGAGGGACCCGAGGCGGGCAGCCCCAGGTCCTCGAGGTCAACCTGGTTGACCTTGCTCATGCCAAAATGGCTTGAGCCAAACAGGCTGCGGGCCCACTCGGCGATGGCAAAATCAAGTCGTGGGCATGGTCGAGTAGACGGAACGAGGTCAAACGGGGTCGGTTCGATTAGGGCGACCCCTCACACAGATCGTGCAAACGTGGCGACGCTTTCCCTTGCCCCTCACTCTCTTCCGCAACTACTCTTCCTCTTGAAACTGAGAAGTCGACACCACAAGAAACCATAACGCGGGGCGACGTAAAAAGGCCTGGCAACACCACGACGACGCATATGACTACGAGGCCTGGACCGTGAAAGACGCAAACTACATGCAATATCTAACATCGTGGCGAAGCGTCAGACTCAAGAAAAAAGAGGCGAACGAAAACGGAGGCCGTTTGAAGCGACCCCCCCGTCCCATAGATAGCGTTGTTTGTTTACAAGATGTCTCTGGATTGGGGTCGACATATCACAAACCATGGTCCGCTGCCCACAGACGTGGGTTCAAAGTTTGATCGGCATTTCTGTTGTGCTTTCTCTCCTGCCCTCCCGCATCCCTCCCCCGTCGTCTTCGTCTTTCCTCGCGCACCATCATCTCACCCACTTGCAAAATGGGCCTTGCATCCACCTCTTTTCTTTTCCCCTATCATCCGTTACCGCCCCCCATCATTTTTGTTTGTTCCTGTTATACCCCCCCATCCATCCTCCTCAATGGCCTTTCTCTTGTCTAACGTTCCATGTTTTCGGTTCGTTACTCATGTTTTCCGAGTGTTAAAACGATTGGTGTCCTATTGCTGATGTTTCTTGATGTACAAATGGGGACTGAATGACACCCCCTGCTTGATACGTCCCCACAAACGGCAGGCGGCAAATGTGTTACCAATGCTATTGTATCTACTGTCAACAATGATGGTTGTACCACCCGTTGGGGCGAATCGTGATTCACGGGTTGTCTATGAATACGCCCACCCTTAGCGGAATCGAGAGCATGCATATTGCCTTCTGCATTACACGTGGGGCGCAAAGGTTTTCTTTGGTCTTACATGGTTTTCACGGGGGTCGCGTTGACGGACCAAGTGTTAGAACCGAGTTGATGGACCCCTGGGTGTCCCAAAGATAGAACAGGCTCATCTCTGACCCCCAGGGCTACCCAAAGCCTGAGGCTGAAGCAGGCTGAGGCTGAGGCAGAGGCAGGCTGAGGCTGAGGTTGAGGCAGGCTGATGCTGAGGCAGGCTGATGCTGAGGCTGAGGCTGATGCAGGCTGAGGCTGAGGCAGGCTGAGGCTGAGGCCGAGGCTGAAGGCAGACTGATGCTGGGGCTGAAGCAGGCTGAGGCTGAGGCTGAGGCAGGCTGAGGCTGAGGCAGGCTGAGGCTGAGGCTGAGGCAGGCTGAGGCTGAGGTTGTGACTGCGACTGCCGTTGCCACTGCGACTGTCATCGCGAATGCGACTACGACTGCGAGAACAGCAGAATTCTACAACTGGATTCTCATCTGAATCGTACGGGGACTGCTTCCAGATATGCTCCTACACAACGCTGTTAGGTTGCTTTGCCCGGATATTTTTATGGGGAGGGGGAAATGCTTTCGAGCTTCCCGATGGGATGGGGTGTGCCGAAATGGACCCAAATCCGCCGGTTGTGAGACGTGAGTCAAAATAGATCCCATACGGTCTGTATGGGGCCCGAGACAGACCATACGGCCTGTATGGGACCCGATACAAATCCCATACCTGTATGGGATCCGAAACAAGCCCCACAAGGCCTGTATGGGATCCGATACAATTCCCACACGGCCTGTATGGGGCCCGATGCAAACTCCATGCGGCCTTCTTGGAATCCGGTACACATCAAATACGGCCAATATGGGATGCGATACAGATCTCATACGGCCTGTACGGGATCCGATACAGATCCCCCACGATTTGTATGGGATCCCACGCGGATCCCATACGGCCTGTATGGGATCCGACCATGCGGCCTGTATGGGGCCCGATACAAATCCAATGCGGATCCTATACAGATCCGGAACGGCTTGTACAAAATCCAAGGCGGCCTGTGAAGGATCCTATACAGATCCGATACGGACTGCCGAAAAAACAATGGGGCACCCAGCGAAAGGCGCACGAGGCGCGCAATGGGGGGGGGGGGGGGGGGGCGCAACACGCGCACGGGAGGGCGCAACTCGCGGGGGGGAGGCCGCAACCCAACCACGCCCGCGCTCGAGCGTAGCGCGGTTGCGTTGCGCCCCCCCTGGCGCAACGCAACTGGGCCCCACGAAACGCTCTCGACAACAACAACAGCAACAACAACAACAGCAGCAGGAACAGCAAACGCATCCAAATAATAACGAACGTCGGCGACACAACAAAACGCCATTATGATATGGTGAAACTACATGTACACACACATATATATATATACATATATATATAATATGTATATATAAAAATATGTTTACAGAGAAGCGAGACATAATAGGGGAAACCAAGTGGAGAGAGAGAGAGAGAGATGGCGGTCGAGAAAATCAGGACGGTATAGAAAAATGATGAAAACATATATACTTCCCAGCTGCCGGGGCGATGTTTTTTTTCTATGGGGCGGGCGCGGGAGGGCGAGGCCACGGCAAGTCCAGAGAAGCTGGGGCTGACAGCTGCTGCCGGCGAAAGCCGCACGCCTTCAAAGCCACTGCCCAGAGCCACCTGGCAACACCGCGCAATCGAGAGAGGGCATGGGGGGAGCGGGAGGGGAGGCTTGAGCGAGATGGCCACGATAGCACATCAAGTTCGGCAACTTCGCCGTGGGACGCAGCATCAACTTTCGAAAAGAAACAGCAACTTCAACTTCCCAGCAGCCAGTGCGATGTCTTTTTCTATGGGGCGAGCGCGGGAGGGCGAGGCCGCGGCGAGTCCAGAGAAGCTGAAGCTGACAGCTGCTGCCGGCGAAGGCCGCGCGTCTTCAAAGTCACTGCCCAGAGCCACCCGCGCCCCGCAGCGCAGACCTGGCCACGACAGGTGGCCGAAAACGACTTGCGCACGTTTGTTCTGATGCCGTACATTGACCATTCAGAAACGCAGGAGAAACCGTGCGTCACCCCTGAAACGCTTCAAACGCATTGTTTTTTGCCACATTCTGCGGCAGCGAGAAGGCGAACTTCCGCCAGCATGGGAGACACCAACCACCCCAGGGAGACAAACGTCATACAAAAGTGCTGCGTCTAGCGAGGCAGAGGAGATGACGCACGTGAAAGCAATGCGCGTTTAGCAGCACGCGCGTTGGCCGAAATCAGCGACGTGCGTAGAACAGGGTTCACCATCCATTCCCCTCTGACAGCATTGGCCAAGTGCGTCGCGACAGAGGCAGCGGCGCGAGCAAACTGAGGCGAGCACGCCGCAGCAAGTTCTGCACGGCGAGCTGGCGCACCCCTGTCCCGACCTGGGAGGACGAGGCGAGGCAGGCCAGACAACGAGCAGATGCCGCTCTCACCAGAGCACGATTTACACGAGTTGGCAAAAGTACGGTCACGGACGTGGGCATCTTGAAAGGCGTTCGAACTGGCATAGATCCACATTGTGGATTCTGCAAGAAACGTGAAAGAGAAGCTGCACCATGTCAGGCGCATGCCAGAGAAGCGAGCCCCGCGGGTTCTGCAAAAAGACAAGGGGGCCAATCTGAATGCATAGCCGGATGAGCCGGCAGGAAAAATGGAACGAGCGGCTGCCTGGGCGGAGGCGCTGCAAACGGGCTCCCGACAAGCCAGGTTTGCCCATCGGTAAAAGCCTGACCGAGCCGCATGCCGACCGCGGCTTCGCCCAGCAGCCAGCCTCGGAACACAGACTCGGCGGTGGAGTCGAGGTGGTCCTCGGCAGCCCCACGCGACGCCCAGATCCAGGCAACCGCCGCCCAGGTCGCGGACGCGCTGCGAGACGCGGCCCCGCCCAGCGAACAGCCCCAAGAAAATGCAACTCCTCCACTTGTCGGCGCCCGCGCAGCAACGACGATATCCCCGCCGCAGGTGCAGCCTCGCGCCTGCCAGCGGCGCGGTCGGCGTCGGCGGGCTCGCCTGGCCGCGGGGGCAGCGGGCCCTCCCTGCAGGCAGGGCGCGATGGCTGCCGGCAGCAGGGCGGCGACCAGCGGCAGCCCCTGGCCGCCCCGGGGCGCCCAGGAAGTCGTGCTCCACGACCTCCCCAAACAGCAGAACGTCGGGCTCCACCCTGGCCGCCCCCCGCAGAAGGCGCGTCTCCTTGCCGCGCCGGCGCAGGGCAGCCTTCGCGGCCCATCGGCCCCGCCGCGCCACCTGCTCCGGGGCCCCGGCGCCCGACGGCAGGTCCTCGCCAGCCCCCCCGCGGCGAGGGGGGCGCAGGCGCGGCCGCAGATGCATCGGGCCCAGGGCGTGACAGGCGCCCACGCAGAGCTGAGCAATCGACGCAGGCTGGAAGCCCCAGAGCGGGCCATCCCTCGTCACTACCCCCAGCGCCTCCAGGGCGGGCCCCAACCAGGACGCATGGCCCAGGAGCGCGCTCTCGTCCCCGAGGTTGGTCTTCCCAGGAAGCTGGAGGTCGGAGTCGTGCAGCAGCAGCCCCCAGGGGGTCGGCGCCTTGCTGGGGCGGGCCACCAGCGGCGCCAAGTGGCGGCCCGCGGGCTGGGAGGCCTCCTGCGGACGGAGGTGGGCCGCGAACGACATCATCGCGAACAGGCCCATGCGCGGCTGCCCCCAGGCCGCCAGCGCCCCCGCAATGGCGAAGGCGGCGCGGCGAGGAAGCGGCAGCCGCATCCGCGCGGGCGCCCGCCTGCGCCAGCCCACCGCGCACCGCGTGGCCCGCGGCAGCGCCTGAGCCGCCCTCTTGCCCAGGGCCGGCGCGCAACGTGCCGGCGCCGCCAGCGGCGCCGAGCGCTCGTCGGGCTGGAGGGAGGCCCGGGAGTGCACTTGACAGAGGCGCTCCGCGCCCGGCCTGACCGCCGTCCGCTCCAGTGCCGACAGGCCGCCCGAGGCCCCCCGCGCCGCCGCCACCCGGCGCGCCGCAGCGGCCCCCCGCCGGCGGTCGGCCTCGCGACGGGAGGCCGGGGCCCCCGCCGTCGGCCCCCGCCCCGGCGATCGAGGGCGAGGCTGGCGGGCGCCGGCACGGCCCAGTGAACCAGCCAAGACGGCCACGAGACAGGGAGTCGGCGGGGTGGAACTCGCCGCGCGCCCAACGGACGTGAATAACACGATTAAAAAGTGCCCAACAGCAGAGCTTCCTCAGAGCACGCCGTAGATGAATGGATGCAGCTCTACCTCTGCAACCCAGGGCCACAGGCATGTTGCCTACGAATAACAAGACATGATTCCCGAAAGCGGCTTTGGACTTCAGAATGCGCTCGGTCCCCACGATGCGCGCGCCCCCCACCCAGGGCCAAGATGTCGTCGGGCACGACGACCCGCGACGCGATGACTGGTGCCCCGCGGGGCCCCTCGAAGAACTCCCGGTGGACCTCCATGAACTTCCCCGGGCTTACCCTGATGAACGACTCAAGCCTCTCGACGCCCAGGCCGCGATGTGGAAGATGGCAAAGGCGGGGTCAAGAAGGCTCTCTGTCTGCCTTCTCCGCGCCCGCCACGCGATACCGCCGCCTCTCGCACTGACGGCCGCGCAGCGCCGCGACGTCCGGCTGCGCGGCCCGCGCGGCGACGCCGACTCCGAACTCGGAGGCTTCGATCACCCCGGCGACGTCATGCACGGGAACGCGGCGGTCAGCACGCACAGCAGCTCGCCCCGAATCAGGCAGGCCCAAGTCACGTGGCCCATCAGGACCTCCAGCATCTTGCTCGAACATCGGCCGCGGAGCAGCGCCGTGTCCAGCGCTGCCGTGAGCCGCCACGGGTTGCGTCGCTGGATCGACAGCCGACGGCCCTGCCTGAACTCGTGCCCCACCAAGATGGCATCGGTGGAGGCCTCTAACTCCTCGTGGACCGTCAGCCCCCAGCCCCGCAGCACGGCGGACACTCCATCGCGACATCGCGCGACCATCGCCGGGCCGTGGCCACGCTCGCGCGGCCGTCCTCGACGATCTGGGAGTCCGAGAAACCCGCCACCGCTATCGCCCGCACGGTGACAGCCTGGCAGAAATGCATCGCCCACGACCACCCCATGGGCAGGATGGCGAGGCACGGGGCCAGGCTCGCGCCGGCGGGGATGGGCCTGCCGCCCAGCTCGGCGACGCCAGCAAGGATGGACGTCAGCGTCGGCAGGGCGAGGTAGTCCTCCAGGCCCGACATGGACCGCAGGCGGTAGAAGTCATCATCCAGGCCCCTGCTCGCCACGCACAGCGGCACGCCGCCCGACTCTACAGCCGAGACCGCGGCCGCCCGTCGGCGAGCGAGCGGGAGGCGCCGGGTGAAAGATGGCGCTCGCGCAGCGCGCGTCGAAGACGAGGCGCTACTTCCCAGACATCCCCCAAACGAAAAAGACACCAATCATGTGCTTTGAAGTGGGGACCACCTTGAAACGCAGCACCCCGCACTGATGAAGCCGCCGAACAAACTCGCCGTGCAAAACCGGGTCCCGAGCCAACCGAGAGTCGACGAAGGGTCCGCGAGGGCATGAATGTCGGGCCCCGAACAGCGCCTCGTCGGGCGCCTCGAGCAAGGTATCCTGGGCGAGGCAGCCCAGGTCGGTCGGGCAGGGCCCCGCCCCGGGCCAGGAGACCAGCCCCTTGGGGTACGGGACCCGGGCACCGTCGTCGTCGGAGTAGACGGTGGGGCCGCTGAGAAGCTCGCGAAGGGCTTCTTCGCAAAAACCTTGGTCGCTCGGCATCGCGCCCATGCCGAGGTAGCAGTCCTCTGAAAACTCGATGCTGGCCCGCTGCCCCTGGTTGTCCGGCGCCGAAGGAGGTTCGCCAGAGTGGCCGCGCAGGCTGTTGAGCGCGTCTATCCCATCGTCGGCCCAGTCCAGAAGCACATCAGCACGGCGACGCCGCTGGCGCACTGCTCGGCAGGAGCGGCGGTCGGCCACGCGCACAGCAAGGCGAACCACGCGAGGCAATGGGAAAATATCCGGGCGACGAGGGTCGCCAGCGGCGGCAGGGTCGCCGCGACAAAAAAGCCTGGAGCTCGAGCTTCGCCGCAGCGGGTAGCCCCACGTCCCGCTGCGCGCTCCCGTTCACCCCTTTGTCTCGTCCTTATCCTTGTCCTTGCCGCCCTTCTTGTCCTTGTTGTTGGGGGCCCGGATGTTCTGGTGCTCTTCGCGCGCCTTGCGCCTCTCCTTTGCCACCGCATACTCTTCGGTGAGCTCGCCGCTGACGCAGGCCAGGAGCTGGGGATGCACGCACACGTTGCCTCGGTTGGCCGAGGTGCCGTAGAAGGTGGGAGTCCAGCGACTCGTCGGCGTTCGTGATGAACCTCTCCCGCCACCTCTCCTCCTGTACTTGGATGCTGCGGCACACCATATCCGCCGCCACGACGTCTGGGACGTTGAACTGGTCGAAGCAGACCATCTTCTCCAGGTAGAAGCAGTGCCGCTCGTGCTCCGCGACGCCCGCGTCGGTCCGAGCGAGGCGGCCCTCCGAGCGCCACTTGCCGTGCTGTGGCGTCCGAGGGGGGAGAGACCGTTGTCCTTGATGAACTGGCACACACACACACAAACACACACACACACACGCACACACACACACACACACACACACACACACACGCACACACACACACACACACACACACACTACGTGGTGCGGGGCCTGCTATGGGCCAGTCAGGCCACTGGTGCTCCACCAGGCGCGTCACCGCCTCCCCGAAGCCGACCTCCCTGGAGCCCAACGGGTTGCACAGCACTGGCTGCACGCGCGAGTCCGCCACAAGGCCCAATGGGGCAGCAGCCGCAGGCGCCGCAGGCAGCGGCGCGGCGGGGGCGGGCGCGGGCGCGGGCGCGCGCGCTGGGGCCGCAGCCAGCGCGCCGCCAGGCGGGGCCGGCGCGGCAGGCGGCAGGAGCACGGGGGCCCCGGGCGCCAGCGCAGGGCCGCCGAGCGCCGCCACCAGCCCAGCCGCGCCCGCCGCCGGCGCAGCCGCAACGCCTGCCGCGGGAGGCACAAGCCCGCCAGGAGCTGCTGCAGGCGCAACCGCCAGCGCCCTGCCAGCCGCTCTCGGCACGATGGGACCAGCGGGGGCAGGGAGGCTGAGTCGGCCGGCCGCAGCCGCAGCAGCCGCCAGCAGCGCGGCCGGCGTCGGCAAGCTGCGGAACCTGCAGTACCGAGCTCCAGGAGACCACGGCATGGTGCCACCCGCCGCGCCGCCTGGGAAAACGTCCCGCCCCACGACGTCGGGCGACCCCACGTACACCTCCTCGTACTCGTCGCCGTCGGGAGTGACGATGCTCGCCGCGCCTGGCTGACCAGGCGGCACGAGCACGACCAGCCTCTCGTGGATCAGCACCGCCCCCCTGACGTGGCACTGCACCCCGAGGACGTCGACCCTGGCGCCACGCCGGCCGCGGCCACGGATGGGGCAGGCAGGCGGCACAGCGGCCGCCGTCACAGAAGGCCCTCGTGCGGGGTTCCCGCGCCTGCGCCCGAGCCCCCTCCTCAAAGTCCGGCTCAGCCGCAGGCCGCGGCGCCGCGCCGCGCGCGACCGCCATCCGCCCGCCCGCCAGGCACCAGCAAACCACCGCGGCGGCGCCAGCTCCAGCGAGCCCGCTGGCGGCGCAGTCCAGCGCCACCGACCAGAGGCTCGGCCCCTGGTTGCTCGTGCACTGGGGGCCCGAGCAACCGCACCGCAGCTCCGGGCAGTGGAGCTGCGGGGAACAGGAGCACGCCGGGCACTGGGCCTGCCCCTGGTTGGCCGCGTACAAGAGAAAGAGAGAGAGAGAGAGAGAGAAAAACCAAAAAAACTAATTATCCAAGTGCGACCCGACCTAGTAGTTGGAGCATTTAGGAAACAACATCTACATCTACACCGGCAACTACATTTACATATACACCTGCATCTATGCTATGCTATGATATGATGCGCTATACTATGCTATGTTATGATATGATATGCTATGTTATGCTGAGCTATGGTATGATGTGATATTATAGTATTGGCTATGATCTGCTATGGTATGCGATGTTATGATATGCTGTGCTAGTGTTGCGCTGCGCTATGCTGCGCTGCGCTGCGCTAAGCTATGCTAAGCTATGCTAAGCTAAGCTAAGCTAAGCTAAGCTAAGCTAAGCTAAGCTGCGCCAAGCTAAACTAAGTTAAGCTTAGCTAAGATAAGTTAAGCTCGACTCGGCTAAGCTAAGCTAAGCTAAGCTAAGCCAAGCTAAGCTACGC
>CAUYUJ010018574.1:111852-200759 GCA_963575745.1 Prorocentrum cordatum
CGCAGGTTGAGCATAATGATTTCCCCGGACAAAAAACAAGGTGCGAGCCTCGGGAGGGGCACTTCAACTGAAAAGCACATATGTTACCCGAGGGGCGGATCAAGAATAATTGCGCTTCAGTAGTGAAAACCCAACAACAGCAGCAGCAGCAGCAACAACAACAACAACCACAACAGCAACAACAACAAGGTCAACACTCACACTGCGGGCCCGGCCCACTGTACGCCTGCTCACGCCTTTGCCCCCGAAGCGACCCATTGCACTGACGACCCGTGGGCCCGCAACACCCCCCCGACACCGACACCGACACCGACAGTACCTCGGAATCCCGATGAAAATCCCGCTGATGAGAAACTTCTGAAGAACGAAACCTTAGGAGTATTCTTCGGAATAGATGCCGACGTTGACGCGTGTCCGCGCGAACGAAGCGAGATTCGGCTGGGCAATCTGTCGCACCATGGATGCTGGCGATTCCTGACACGGATTCCTTCTAAGGCTCCCGCACTCAGCAGTCCTTAATGCGGATTCCCTACTCAATATCCTTTTGTACACAACCTTCCTTTACAAAGGATTCCGGTGCTTACTGGGAAATCCCAAATGACGATTTCTCAATAGGGACCCCCTTTTTTTTCGTAAGTATCCCCATAAGAAGGATTCCTTACTACGGATATGTTACTAAGGACTCCCGAATAAGGATGCCTGACTAAAAACGCCTCACGGAAGCTTCCCTGTTCAGGACTCATTACTGGGAGTCCCCTACAAAGGATTCCTTACTGAGGATGCCGTACTAAAGATTCCTGAACAAGGAGTCCCTACTAAGGGATACTAACTCAGGATCCCTTAGAAACGATCTCTCAGCATGCAAGGGTCCCCTACAAAGGAACCTTCACTAAAAAACATATTACGAAGGCATTCCGATTCAGGGTTCCCGACTAAGGTCCTTCAATCATAGAGCATTACGAAGACGTCCTTACGAATGGCTCATTTTTAAGAATTATCGGTGCAGGCTTCCGTATTCAGGTGTCCCGACTGAGGATCGCTTACTGAGCCATACTGAAGATTCCTCAATGTGTTGGGGGCCCGGTGAAAAACGAAGGCCTTCTTACTAAGGACCCCTTTGAAAAAAAAAAAAAAACAAAAAAAAAAAAAAAAAAAAAAAAAAAAAAAAAAAAAAAAAAAAAAAAAAAAAACCCTACAACGTGTCCCTGGCAAACACCCCCTTCCACGACTTCCCGACTGAGGATTCATTCGCAGGAAGCCCACCAAAAATGATTCCATATTAAGAGGCTTCTGTTACATATCCCTTACTGGGTACTGCATATTCAAGACCCCCGATCAAGGAGTGCATACTCAAGGCTCCCTACTATTGGAGTGTGAAAAAAAAAGTCTGCAACAGGGGGTTTGCAATGGGGGCCGAATGGCCCATGTATGCTCAATATATCGTTCATGTATGCGGTCGGGTACGATTGGCATCCAACGTTGACGGTCATGGAATGCCAGTCGATCGTGCCCGCGCGTTGCCCGCGCGGGCAAACGCGGCGTCCATCTAGTATCGTTCATGCGTCCGGGCGTTTTTGCATATCGCGCGTGGGGCGGCGAAGTGGACTGCAAGTGTGTCTTGATTGTGCGATTGATTATCGCGTAGGTTCCCAAACGATGACTAATCGACCCCTAAGATCGATTTGGAATGGGTCCCGCGATTCTCCCAAAATGTGGATTATCATTTTCCTGTTGCCCAAAATGTAAATTCATATTTCCCAACCATCCTGTGGTGTTGGGTCCTCGTTTTGAAGAGACAGCGCCCGCGTCTCCTTCCTTCCTTCCTTCCTCCTCCTCCTCCTCCTCCTCCTCCTGCTCCCTCCTCCCCATCCTTGCCTTTGCTCTCCGCATGTCTCTGTTTCGGCACACCATTCACACGTTTCGTGGCCCCACAGAGATTCCACCCAAGGCCCCAGTGGCGCAGCCCGCATGGCGGCGCCGCCCCATTGTGGCACACCCCTCACACGTTTCGTGGCCCCATGGGGAGCTCCATCTAAGGTCCCACAGGCGCAGCCCACATGGCGGCGCCGCCCCATTTTGGCACACCCCTCACACGCTTCGTGGCCCCATAAGGAGCTCTATTAAAGGTCCCAATGGCGCAGCCCGCATGGCGGCGCCGCACCATTTTGGCACACCCCTCACACGTTTCGTGGCCCCATAGGGAGCTCGGAGCAGCTCGCATGGCGGCGCCGCCCCATTTTGGCACACCCCTAACACGCTCCATGGCCCTACAGGGGGCTCCACCTAAGGTCCCAGTGGCGCAGCCCGCATGGCGGCGCCGCCCCATTTTGGCACACCCCTCACACGCTTCGTGGCCCCATAGGGAGCTCCACCGAAGGTCCCAGTGGAGCAGCCCGCATGGCGGCGCCGCCCCATTTTGGCACACCCCTCACACGCTTCGTGGCCCCACAGGGAACCCCACCTAAGGTCCCAGTGGCGCAGCCCGCATGGCGGCGCCACCCCATGGTGGCGCACCCCTTCGCACGTTTCGTGGCCCCATATGGAGCTCCACCTAAGGTCCCAATGGCGCAGCCCACATGGCGGCGCCGCCTCATTTTGGCAAACTCTCACACGCTTCGTGGCCCCATGGGGAGCTCCACCGAAGGTCCCATTGGCGCAGCCCACATGGCGGCGCCGCCTCATTTTGGCACACCCCTCACACGCTTCGTGGCCCCATAGGAAGCCCCATTAAAAGGTCCCAATGGCGCAGCCCGCATGGCGGCGCCGCCCCATTTTGTTTCTACACCCCTCACACGCTTCGTGGCCCCATAGGGAGCTCCGCGCAGCTCGCATGGCGGCGCCGCCCCATTGTGGCACACCCCTCACACGCTCCGTGGCCCCATAAGGAGCTCCAGCTAAGGTCCCAGTGGCGCAGCCTGCATGGGCGGCGCCGCCCCATTTTGGCACACCCCTCACACGCTTCGTGGCCCCATAGGGAGCTCCACCTAAGGTCCCAGTGGCGCAGCCCGCATGGCGGCGCCGCCCCTTTTGGCACACCCCTCACACGTTTCGTGGCCCCATAGGGAGCTCCACCGAAGGTCCCAGTGGAGCAGCCCGCATGGCGGCGCCGCCCCATTTTGGCACACCCCTCACACGCTTCGTGGCCCCACAGGGAGCCCCACCTAAGGTCCCAGTGGCGCAGCCCGCATGGCGGCGCCGCCCCATTGTGACACGCCCCATTGTGGCACACCCCCCATTGTGGCACACCCCTCCCATAGGGAGGAGGAGGAGGAGGAGGAGGAGGAGGAGGAGAAGGAGGAGGCGAAGAAGGCGGGGCCGAGGCTCACCCTTTCCCAGTCCATCGCACTCAGACCGGCCTTCTTTAATCGTAGTGTGTACACCGCCACGCATGTCGGCACGCCCCTCACACGGTTGGTGGCCCCAGAGGGAGCGCGGGCGAAGATGATATTCACAATTGCGGTGTTCACAGCTACATATGGTTGGGGCCTTCGCCAGGCGAATTTCCTTTTCCAGAAACGTGAATTCACTGTTTGGCACCTTCATAATGATTCCTATACAAAATTCAAAATGTGAGTTCGCATGTCCCATTGTTCCAACATGTGGATTCACATCTTCTTTTTCCCAAAATTCGAATTCGCATTCTGCTGTTCCCCACAATGTGAATTCACAGGTTGCCCTGGCCCCCAATATCCCCCAAACTGAAGCGCAGTGTTCCGCATGTCGAATTGGTTAGGCAGATGTTGACACTCACCCCGCCGCTTGTATTCCAACCTTCTCTTCTTGCGCCCTCAGCGCACGTTGCCTTCGTCGCATTTCCCCAGCGCCGCGGCTCCTTGCTTCGTTGACCCTCAAGTCTCGCGAATGGGTGCAGGCGGGGAGCTAGAATTGGTTCCCGCGCCAAACACAGCAATCGAGGATGTGTCGCCCATGCGTGGCTCATAGAGACACCATTGCCAGGACCCTGCGCCCGACCCCCACATTCACCCTCCAATACTAGGAGAGCCTTGTTTCGGTTCCTCATACGGGTTTCTCAAGATTTAAAGGCCCCCATAACGCGTCGTTGCTAAATATTCCTTGCCAAGAGATGTCTACTACGGATCCCTCACTTGAAAACGTTCTTCATGAAGGATTCGCTAAGGGTTCCTTATTAAGAACTCCTCAGTGCGGATTCCGTACTAAGGGCCCACTACTGCTGATCCTTGACTGGCCATTCCATACCCACGAACCCAGACTAAGAATTCCGAACTTAGGATCCTCTTCTAAGCGATCCGCACGCAGGACCCCCGACTAAGGATGTCTCAAGATGTACGGATCCCCAACTGAGACTTCCGTACGAACGATGCCTTACTCAGGACGTCTTACGAAGGATCCCTTGCAAAACCAAAAGCATGCCTCACGAAAGGTTCTCCACATAAAACCCCTTACTGAAAAATCCCTGCGAAGGGTTCCGTGTTAATGAGATCCTACGAGCGGTCGCTGGCTGAAAATCCCTTGGGTTCCCGAGCAAGGATTCCCCACTAAGGATTCCCAACTCAGCACTCCTGACTGAGGACTCCTTCCTTTCAGAAAAATAACATGGTTTACTGAGGAGCCCCTACTGAAGGCAACCCATGTGACAGAAAGATCTCGAAGAAGATTCCGTATTCAGGATTCCCTATTCTGGACTCCGTAATAAGGAACCTCTGCCAAGCACTCCGTACTTAGGATCCCCTGCTAAAGATACCGGATTAAGAATGCTCTAGCAAGGATTCCGGGCCATTTAATGAGAACGCCCTGTACATACCCCATGCACGAACGATCCCCATACCCAGGATTCCTTCTTAAGGCCTCCATATTGGTACATCCTTACTGAGGATTACGTGCGAAGGTTGTCTTAAGAAGGATCCCTCGGGATCCCTTAAGTACTCGGGAACCCCTGCTGAAGATTCCCAATTAAGGGCAATCTAAGAATGATTCCTCAACGCGCATTCCATATGGAGGACCCCCTACGTACGATTCCCTGCTTCATGACCCCGTACTAAGAATCCTGGACTAAGGATCCCGAATGGGGATTCCCAAATGGGGGCACCTTGTTAAGAATAACCTGCCCAGGATTCCCTACCAAGGGGGGTCCCTTGCAAAGATTCATTACCCAGGGCTCCCTACGATGGATTATGTACGAAGGATTCCCCGCTAGGGGATCCTCGCTAAGGATTCCTGCGGGCTCCTGGTAGATCCCGACCAAATACCCCCTAGTCAAGGCCATCGCCACCGCCATCCTCCCGCTTGTAAGTCCGATCAGCATCACCATCATCAACACCAACACAACGACCATCATCAATATCATCAAGATCAGCTTCAACGCCGAAAACAGCATCGAAATAATGAGCATCATCGTCAACCGCATCATCATCAGCATCATCACCACAATCATCATCGTCATTAACACCATCCCCACGACCATCGACAACATCATCTTCGTCACCACCGCCATCCACATTATCGCTGCAACACAACAACCCTCATCATCCTCATTTCATCACGGCTCCCGCGACCCTTCACCTGTAACGGCCTCCCGCGCGCCCCCAAACAGTCGCAACCCAGAGTGCCTGTGATCGTACCCCCTTGGGGGTATCTACCATTCTTACGGTGAGGGCATTGGATACAGAATCGTTGGGTTAAGGAAGCCAGGGTCTGGAAGCTGGCGGAATTCCAATCGTGAACTGGCCATGGATATCACAGCCGCCCTCATCAGATAAGGAACCCTCCAGAGTCTGAAGCCTCTTGGGTACGTTCCTTAACGAACGCCCCCACCGTAAGTAGAATGTGCATTTCGTGCAGCCCCTGAGGCAGGAGAATAGAGGACGGATGGAAGGAAGGGACAAGGGGGGAGGAGGAGGATGGAGCACGAGAGAGAGGCCAGGTAGCAGGAGAGGGTCTAGGAGCAGAAAGCACGTGGCAGAACCAGACGGGCAAATCGGGCGGGGACAGATCAGGCGGGTAGACCCTGACGGGCGGATCGGAAGGCGGGCCCAGGCGGCCAGGTCGAGCAGGCGGGTTGCTGAAGCGTGCCTTCTGCACGAATCGCGAAGACATGGCGAGCGACCGCGCGATTCCCAAATAAACCGTGAGGACATCCACAGCGAGAGCGTGATGCCTGAGTGTCGAGGACACAGCGTCCGCATCAAATGCGAGGAAGTCCTGCGCAAGAGAACGATTTCTGTGTAAATTGTGAGGAGCGCGGCTTGGGAATAAACTGTGCGGAAGTATCAGGCGGCGGGAGCCGCTGTTGTTCTAAACCGGGGGCCAAGGGCACAGTTTGGTGACACCTCCCTTCCCTTGAAAAAAAACAGGGTGCGAGCCCTGGAAGAAGCACTGTCCTTGAAACATATAAAGGTTGCCGGAGAGGGGGGGATCAACAGCACTTATTCTCTAGGAGCGAAAACTCAACAACCATAGCGACAACCACAACAACAATAACAGTCATGTTAAGACTGTTCGCTCTTATCTGCTCACGTGCCACTCAAAACGTATATCCCAAACCCTCGAGACCCGCCCTCTTCGCCTTCGATCGTACCACCATGGGGGTATATCTCCCTTACCTGCAACGTGTGTTTCGCGCAGCCCCTACATAAGGCAGGGGAAGAGAGGACGGATGGAAAGAAGGGACAATGGGAAGGGAGGAGGATGGAGCACGAAAGGAAGTACCAGGAGGGGGACTAGGAGCAGAAAACGCGGCAGAACCAGACGGGCAGATCGGGTGGGTAGATCCTAAAAAGCGGGTCGGGAAGGCGGGCCAGGCGGCCAGGTCGAGCAGGCGGGTTGCTGAAGTGTGCGTCCCGAAGTGAACTGTCAGAAATTCACAGCGAGAGCGTGTAACTGAGTGTCGAGGGCGCGGCGTCTGACTAAATTGCGAGGAAGACCCACGCGAGAGCGCGATTTCTACATACATTGTGAGGAGGTCCCGCACGAGAGCGCGATTCGGGAATACATTGTGCGGAAGTATCAAGCGGGAGCCGCTGTTGTTATAAACCGGGGGCCAACAACACAACTCTGAGACCCAAGTCTGCCCCTCGTGTAAAAAAGGCAAGGTGGGAGCCCCGGTACAACCACTTTACTTGAAAAACACAATGTGCCCGGGAGGGGGGATCAACAATAATATCAAACATCGCAAATCATTCAAACACTGTTCGCTCTTACCTGGTCGCATGGCATTCAACGGGTATATCCCAAACCCGCGAGACTCGCCCTCTTCGTCTTCGATCGGACCCCCTTGGGGGTATATCTTCCTGACCCGCCGCGTGTACTCGGTGCAGCCCCTGAAGCAGGGGCAGAGGGGACGCATGGAGGGAGGAGGGAAACGAATAAAACGCAATGATCAGGAGGGGGGCTAGCAGCAAAAAGCACGTGGCAGAACCAGACGGGCAGATCGTGTGGGCAGACCCTAGCGGGCGGGTCGGGAAGGCGGGCCTAGGCTGCCAGGTCGAGCAGGCGGGATGCTGAAGCGTGCGTTCTGCAAGAATCGCACGGAAGTCTCGAGCGATAGCGCGATTCCCAAATACAACGTCAGAAATCCGCAGCGAGAGCGTGATTCCTGTGTGTTGAGGGCGCGGCGTCTGACTAAATTGCGAGGACGTCCCACGCGAGAGCGCTATTTCAATATACATTGTGAGGACGTCCCGCGCGAGCACGATTTGGGAATACATTGTGAGGAAGTATCAGGCAGGAGCCGCTGTTGTTATAAACCGGGGGCCAACAAACAACTCTGAGACACAAAACTGTTCCTGAGAAAAATCGGGGTGCGAGCCCCGGAGAGGGCACTTCAATTGAACAAAAACACCATGTGCCATGGGGGAGGTGAACAATATTTCTTCCTCAGTAGTGAAAGCTCAACAACACATCATCAGCATCATCACCATCACCATGATCAGCATCATCGTCATCATGACCATCATCACAGCATCGTCATCAGCAGCATCAGCATCATCATCATCATCGTCATCAGCATCACCATCATCACCAAAAGCATAATCCTCATCAGCAACAGCAGCATCATCATCATCAACAACAACATCACCATCACCATCACCATCACCATCATCATCATCATCATCATCATCATCATCAACATCATCAGCACCATCAGCATCATCATCATCACAATCATCATCCGACCCCCCCTCTCGTACTCCACCACCCCTCTCATCCCCCGCCTCCGCGCTCCCAATGGCCAGAATTAGGGGGCCACATGCGAACCCTACCCCTACCCACTACGATTTTTAAGGGGGAGGGTGGGGTTCACTTCGCTCGTGAGCTCCCGAACGAAGTGAACCCCACCCCCCCTTCAGAAATCGTGGGGGGTAGGGGTAGGGTCGGCATGTGGCCCCTAAGAATCCCCCCCCCCGTCCTCACCATCCCACCTCCTGCCCCCCCCCCCGCTCCCCGCCGGCCACCGCGCGCGCCCGTCCGTGTCCGGCGAAGCGCGCGCGGGCCCGCCGAGGCCCCCGCAGGCCGCCGCGGCCGCGACGCGCGCCTGCGGCGGCCACGCGGCCGGGGCTGGCCGCCTGCCTCCGTCTCCTCTCCTCCTCCCTCTCCTCCTCCTACCTCTCCTCCTCCTCCTCCTCCTCCTCCTCCTCCTCCTCCTTTACTCCTCCTCCTCCTCCTCCTCCTCCTCCTCCTCCTCATGCAGGGCCCGCCGACAACACAACCCCCCAACAATATTACATTGCCTCTGGGTCAGGCTCTCCCTTGACCTTCCGAGACGCAGAGACGAAGAGGAGGGAAGGAGGAAGGCAACCAAGTGCCGACCGAGCTGGTCAGAGGGGGGTGGAGGAGGGAGGGGGGGGCGAGACCTCATCCCGTCGTGAATGAATTACGGCGGAACTTTCTTGCCAATTCTCGGTATCGCCAGCAGCAGCGGCTTGGCCAGGGTCCTCCTCCACCTTCCTGCTGCCCCCTCCTCGTCCTCAGTAGTATCGTATTCCTTCTCCTCCTCCTCCTCCTCCTCCTCCTCCTCCTCCTCCCCCTCCTCGTCCCCCCCCTGCGGAGCTGTCCAGAAAACTCCAGAGACCTGCGCCTTCACCCCCCACCCCGCCCCCAATGCTCCTGATCATTATCGTCCTCCTCCGATTCCTCCTCATGTTTGTTTTCCCGTTCCTCCTTCTCGTCCTCTCCCATCGTGGAAAGGAGGCCAGGTCTGCCTCTACCATCTTCCGTTCGTTGAAGCTCTTGGATGGGTACCTCGTCAGCCAAGGGCAACGAGGCAGGAGGCGGAAGATGAAAGGGAGGAAGGGACAGAAAGGGAGGAAAGGGCGAGGAGAGAAAGCTGGAAGAGGAGCAGCAGGAGCAGAATAATGAATAGGAGGAGGGTGACGTTCACCCGCGCCACCAGAACACATCCAGCTCCACTAGCCAAACCGGCCCGCCACTGGGTCCAAAGGGAGGGCAAGCAGAGGAGGAGAAGGAGGAAGAGAACCAGCAGCAGCAGCAGCAGAAGCAGCAGGAGCACAAGGAGGAGGAGGAGGAGGAGGAGGAGGAGGAGGAGGAGGAGGAGGGGGAGGAGCTGGAGCAAGAGCAACAGCAGCAGGGGATAAGGTCCCGCACTCCAATGGCATCAGGGCCCTGGCGGGGGATTAGGAGGAGGAGCTAGCGGAGGAGAAGAAGGAGGGTGGGACTAAGGACGGGGATAAGGACAACGTCGAGGATAACGATGAGGAGCCTGCCAAGGAGAAGAACCTGCTAGAGAGGACGCGTATGATACTGGCACTGCGAAAAATGTTGGTGAAGAGTACGTTTGGATTCTGCGGAGCAGGAAGGTACCAATATACGAGAGAGCGTGAACCACCGCCGCTTTACAGTGCAAAATTCCCCCCCCTCTTCCTCCGGAACCCGGGGGTCTCCCCCCTCCGAAAATCCCCCCCCCCGCTGGACGCCCCCCCCCCTCCCCCTCATCCCCCTGCAAAACCCCGCCCTGGCCTAACCCCTCCCTCCCCCCTCCGCCTCGAAAACCGGGGGTCACTACCGTTCGACACCCCCCCCCCCCTCGAAAACCGGAGGGGGGTCACTACCGGTTCGAACCCCTCCCCCCCCCCCCTCACCGCCAGCAAACGACTCCCGGTCCCTACCACCGTCCGCACCACATCCCCCACTGTTGTTCCCAGCACCACTGTCCTCACCACCACTGTCCCCACTGGTTCCACCACCGTCCCTACTGTCCCCACCAGTGCCCCCACCACTGTCGCACTGTCCCGACTATCCCCACCTCTGTTCCCACCACTGTTCCACTCTCCCCACTTTCTCCACGGCCCCAAGCACTGCCCGACTATCCCCACTGTCCCCACTGTCCCACTGACTCCTCCGCTGTCCCACTGAGCTGTCCCACTGTTCCCACCACTGTCTCCACTGTCCCCACCACTTTCCCCACTGTAACTCTGTCCCATTGTCCCACCGCCGTCCTCGCCACCGCCTTCACCACTGTCCCCACCACCACTGTACCCTCCACTGTCCCGCTGTTTCCACCACATTCCCACTGTCCCTACACCACTGTCCCCACCACCACCGTCCCCACCACTGTCCCACTGTCCCCACTGTTCCCACCATTTTCCTCACCACTGTCCCCACCACTACCGTCCCCACCACTGTCCCGCTGTCCCCACCACTGTCCCGCTGTCCCCTGTCACCACTGTCCCCTCCCCTCACCACTGTCCCCACCAACACCGTCCCCACCAATGTCCGCCCCCCCCCCCCCGGTTTTCGAGGGGGGGGTCGAACTGGTAGTGACCACCCCCGGTTTTCGAAGGGGGGGGGGAGGGGTTCGAACCGGTAGTGACCCCCCCCCTTTTTCATGATGGACGGGGGGGGAGGGGGGGGTTCGAACCGGTAGTGACGCCCCCCCCGGGTTTTCCGGAGGGGGGGGGGAGGAGGGGTTCGAACCGGTAGTGACCCCCCCCGGTTTTCCGCCAGCAGCGGTAGAACACGCTCTTTCCAATATACACATCTGTATGTGTATCTGTATATGTATACTAGAACCATCGCGCGCGCTTCGCGCGCGCTCAGGTTCTAGCAGACCCCAGGCCTTGACGAATTCACTGCTCCACTGAAGTAGTGGACCACAGTCCACGCATGCCAATCTGCATTCCGAAAGGCCTTCGAAGAAATGGTTGTCTAGGGGGCGGAAGCCGTATGAATCGGGTTCCCAGAAGGCCTTCTGGGAGCACGGGTTTGGGGGCGTCTTGAGGAGCCTGGTGAGGCGTGCCGTCGTCGTCGTCGTCGTCGTCGTCGTCGTCGTCGTCGTCGTCGTCGTCGTCGTCGTCGTCGTCATCGTCGTCGTCGTCGTCGTCGTCGTCGTCGTCGTCGTCGTCGTCGTCGTCGTCGTCGTCGTCGTCGTCGTCGTCGTCGTCGTCGTCTTCGTCTCCTGTAGCGGATCCCTAGACCCCTCCCTGGGTCCAAACGAGTAAGCGCAGCAGGGGCAGGAACAGAAGGCGATGGGAGCGAGAGGGGAGGCGGAGGAGGAGGGGGAGGAGGAGGAGAAGGGGGAGCAGGAGGGGAGGAGGAACAGTTCAACCGACATCGGCTACGGAAGGACTCTCCAGGGTCCACCTGACGACTGCCTCTTCTGATGCTCCTTGAGGGACTTCAACCAAACCGCGAGGATCTCGTCGTACGGCGTACGTCGAACGTCATCGGCCGTCCTGGGGCCTCTCGGGGCCTCTTGGAAATATATTGGGCCCTCCTGGGAGGCCTCTTGAAGTGGAAGGCTCCAATTGTCGGTTCGGGCTCCCCCATATTGGGCCTCTCTTGGGGCCATGTTGGGGCACTCCTGGGCCGTCTGAGGCGGCTCGTAGGCCGTCTTGGGGCCCTCCTGGCCGTATTTGGGCTTCTCTTGGGGGCTTCTCGGGCTGTTTCGGGGTGGTCTTGTTGACCCGTTGAGCCGGCATGGAGATTGGGGAAGCCGACAAGGCCAGAAGGGCGAAGTCCTTCAAAAGACACATAGAAAATCAACGAATTTGGGCTCTCGGGGCTATGTTGGGAGTCCTGGAGCCTTCTTGTGGCGTCTTGTGGGCCTCTTCCGGGTTTTTTCGGGGCTTCTTGGGGCAGAAAGCTCGAATGGTCGGTTCGGGCTTCCGTTCTGGAGTCCCTCGTGGGGCCCAAAGGTGCGCGCAAGGTGGAGCGACCAGCTCTTGAAAGTAAAGAAATACATAGAATTCACTGGGCTGACCGCAGGCGGACGTCACCTGCAAGCCAGCATTGCAGCCTGACCCGCCTTGGCGCGAACGGCACACATACTGAGGCGCCGGCCAATTCCCTTTCTGAACATTCGAACGCCAGCAATGAAACTGAACCTCGACGCATTCTGAACCCAGGACTTTACCTGGGATGAACACCTGCAACGGAGGGTGGTGCAGGGCACGCCGGCAGACGTGGCTGCCAGCCTGAAACAAAATCAATCTGGCTTCCTCGGGTCGATCTTGGGGGCCTCTTGGGCTGTTTTCGAGCGTCGGGAACCCGAGAAGGCGAGATGACCAAAATCCTTCGAACATCTACGGAACATAAACAGTGTTCGGCTCTCAGGGCTCTCGCGGGGGTCCTCGTGGGGCCTTCTTGCGGCGTCTGGGTGGCCTCTTGGAGGCATCTTGGGGCGTATTCGGGGCCTCTTGGGGCCTCCCGGGCGCCTCTTTTGGCGGAAAGCTCAAATTGTCGCTTGGATTTCCCAATCTTGGGCTTCTCTTGGGCGCCTTTGGGGCCCCGTTTGGGCCGTCTGGGGCGCCTCTTGGGCCGTCCTGGGGCTCTTTTGGGCCGTCTTGGGGCCCTCGGGGGCGCCTCTTGGGCCGTCTTGGGGCGGTCTTGGGGACCTCTGATGTCATCAAGAACGGTACGACAGCGAAAACAATAATATGCTAAACATACACGTTTTGAAAAGGGAATGAAGCAATCTTTGCCTCTTGGGGACGTCCTGGGGGGCCTCTCGGAAGCTGCTTAGGAGCGTTTGCGAGGCCTTTGGAGGTGTCTTGGGGGCCATCTTGGGCATCTTGGAGCGGCCTTTGGGTGTCTTGGGTCCGTCTTGGGGCGTCTTCGGGTTCTCTTGGCGCGTTCCCGGGGCGTTTTGAAGGCCTCAGGGACGCCCCAAGAGACTGGGCACACACATTTGTGGTCGTGGTCGCGGCCCCGGGCCCCCGGACCCCGTGCGCTGTTATATGTTTGTGTGTGCGTATCTATATATATATATATATATATATATATGCCGTCTTGGGAACCCCTTGGGCCGTCTTGGGCGCGATGACAGCCCAACAGGCGAACACACGAAAAATATACGTTTCCCCACAGGAATGGGACGATTTGTGTTTCTTGGAGCTCTCTTGGGGTGCCTTTTGGAGCGTCTTGGGGTGCTTTTGGGAGCTTTCGGGGCGTTTCTTGGGGGCTTCTCGGCGCCTCCTGGAGCCACTTGGGGTCGAAAGCTTGGAATTCGATGGTGGCTTTCCTCCTCTGGGGCCCTCTCGGGCCCGTCTTGGGGACTCTCTTGGGCCGTCTTGGGCCCTTCGTGGGCCGTCCTGGAGCTTTCTGGGGCTGTATTGGGGCCCTCTGGGGCGCGTCCTGGGATGTATTGGGGCGGTCTTGGGAGCTTCTGAGGTCGTCAAGCACGGACCGAATGCGAAAACAAACAATATGTTAAACATATACATTTTACAAAAGGGAATGGGTCTATTTTGGCCCCTTGGGGCTCTGTTTGGGGCCCTATTGGGGGTCGCTTGGGAGTGTCTTGCAAGGGCTTTTGAAGCCGCCTTGGAGGCCATGTTGGGCGTCTGGGAGCGACCTTCGGGCGCCCCGGGTCTGTTCTGGAGCCTCTTGGGGCCTCCTTGGCGCCTTCTGGCGGCTTTCTGTGAAGCCCCGGGGCTCCCCGAGGGCCCCAGAGCCCATTTGCGGTAGCGGCGCCGGCCCCGGGCGCCTGGACCCGGTGCGCCGTTGTGTGTGTGTATATATATATATATACAAGAACCACGCGCGCGCTACGCGCGCGCTTAGGTTCTAGCTTCGCCCGGGGCAACGGCCAAACAACGGACGAGGAGGTTGAAGGCTGAATGCACTTCGGTTATTCGTCGAGTTTCGTGGTCGCGGTTCGAAGAGCTTTTGGGCGCTCCTCACCCCCAGGCGGCCCGAGGCGGCCGAAAACGACACCTCTTCCTCGTCCTCCTCTTTCCCCCTGCTTTTCCTCCTCTCCTCCTACTCTTCCTCCTTCCCCCATCGCCCCCTCCTTTCCCCCCTTCCTCCTCCTCCGCCCCCTTCCTCCCCTCCTCCTCCTTTCCCTCCTCCTCACCCTTCTCCTCTTCCTCCTCCTCCTTCTCCTCCTCCTTCTCCTCCTACTTTCCCTCCTCCTCCTCCTCCTCCTCCTCCTCCTCGTCCCCACACCTCCTCCTCCTCCTCGTCCCCCTCCTCCTCCTCCTCCTCCTCATCATCATCATCGTCATCATCATCATCATCATCATCATCATCACATCACCATCATCATCTTCATCATGTTCCTCCTCCTCCTCTCCCCTCCTCTTCCCTCCTCCTCCTCTCTCCTCCTCCTCCTCCTCCTCCGCCTCCTCCTCGTCCTCCTCCTCCTCCTCCTCCCCCTCCTCCTCCTCTCACTCCTCCTTTTCCTGCTCCTCCTCCTCCTGTTCGGACTACATGGCTCGCCAAACGGCAGTGCGACGCCGCGCAAGCATTGGGCCACATCGGATACATGGAACACTCGGGGGAGGCCTCCCTCTTGCTCTTCCTCCTCCTTTTCTCCTCTTCCTCCACATCCTCCCCCCTCCTCCTGCTCCTCCTCCTCCGCCCCCCCCCCTCCTCCTCCTCCTCCTCCTCCTCCTCCTCTCCTCCTCCTCCTCTCCTCCTCCTCCCTCCTCCTCCTTCCCCTCCTCCTCCCCCCCCTCCTCGTCCTCCGCCCCCCCTCCTCCTCCTCCGCCCCATCCTCCTCCTCCTGTTCCTCTTCCCCCCCCCTCCCCCCTCCTCCCCGTCATCATCATCATCATCATCATCATCATCATCATCATCATCATCATCATCATCATCATCATCATCATCATCATCATCATCATCATCACCATCATCATCATCAATATCATCATCATCCCTCTTCCCTCCTCCTCCCCCCGTCCCCCTTCCCTCTCCACCCCCCTCCTCCCCCCCTCGTCCTCCTCTTCCTCTCCCCCTCCTCCTCGCCCATCTCCTCCTTTCCTGTTCCTCCTCCTCCTCCCTCCTCCTCCACCGCCTCCGCGTGCAAGAAATCCAACCACATGTCGCGGAAATCAACGAACTGTGTCCCTCCGGGTTTTCTCGAGCGTCCTTTTGGGACTTGTCGGGGCCGTCTTAGGGCCCCCTTGGGCGTCCTGGGAACCCCGAAATCATGTTCCTATAGGGGCTCCGGGGAACATGATTTCGGACGCTGCGGAAGAGGCCTCCCGAGAATCTCTATAGGCAGCTCTGCTTGCCCCCGTTGTGGCTCTGTTGGGTGCCTTTTGGGGCTCTCTTGGGCTGGCTTGTAGCTATCCTGGGTCATCTTGGGTCCCTCTTGGGCCGTCTTGGGGCTCCTCGGGGTGGCACTGTGAAGACGTCATCGTCGTCGCCGTTCGCCGATCGGCGGCGTCAACTGTTGTCATCGTCGTCCATCGTCGTCGTCGTCGTCGTCGTCGTCGTCGTCGTCGTCGTCGACGACCGTCGTCGTCATCGTCAATCACCGTCGCCGATCACCGTCGCCGATCGTCGATCGGCCCCGAGCCCTCCCGCCCACTCATCCTCCTCTCCTCCTCCTCTTCCTCCTCCTCCTCCTAATCTGCCTCCTCTTCCTCTTCCTCCTCCTCCTCCTGAAATCATGTTCCCGGAGACGCTTCCGGGGACAGGGTTTCGAACGATGCCGAAAAGACTGGTTCCAGGGTGGCTTTGCGCACGCGGACAGCGTCGCCGCCGTCGGCGTGGCCGTCGTCGTCGTCGCCGTCGTTCGTCGATCGGCGACGTCGACTGTTGTCATCGTCTTCTATCGTCGTCGTCGTCGGTCGTCGACCGTCGTCGTCGTCGTCGTCGTCAATAACCGTCGCCGGTCGTCGTCTCCGATCGTCGATCGCCCTCGAGCCTCCTCCTCTCTCCCCCCCTCCGCCCCTCCACTCCTCCTCCCCGCCTCCTCCTCCTTCTCCTCTTCCTTCTCCTCCTCCTCCTCCTCCTTCGCCCTCGCCGTCTCCTCCGCGCGGAAGAAATCCAACAACATCTCGCGCAAATCAACGAACTATGGCCCTCCGGGCCTTTTTGAACGTCCATTGAAGGCTTTTTGGGGCCGTCTTAGGGCCCTCTTGGGCGTCCTGAGAACCAGGAAATCATGTTCCCGGAGAGGCTTCTGGGAATATGATTTCGAACGAGGCCCTCTTGGGACTCCCTGAGGCCGTGTTGGGAGCCTCCTGGGCCAACTTTGGGGCCTCTTGGGCCGTCTTGGGGGTTCCGTGAGCCTCACAGGACGACCCTTTTGGGCCGTCTTGGGCCCTCTTGGGTCTCTCTTGGGCTGTCTTGTGGGGCTCGGGGGCGTCTGGGGCACTGCGAGGCCCAAGCAAGCAAGTATGCTGAAAACGTACGTTGTACAACGGGAGCGGGCCGAATTCTGCCTCTTGAAGGCCCTCTTCGGCCAACTTCAAACCATCTCGGGCCCTCTTGAGGCGCTCTTGGACGTTTTGAGGCCCTCTTGGGCCTCGCTGAGGCTGTCGGACAGCGTCGCCGCCGTCGGCGTGGCCGTCGTCGTCGCCGTCGATAATCGATCAGCGGCGTCGACTATTGTCATCGTCGTCGATCGTCATCGGTCGTCGTCGTAGTCGTCGTCGTCGTCGTGAATCACCGTCGCTGGTCGTCGTCTCCGATCGTCGATCGCCCTCGAGCCTCCTCCTCCTCTCTCCCCCCTGCACTCCTCCTCCCCGCCTCGTCCTTCTCGTATTCCTCCTCCTCCTCCCCCCCCTCCTCCTCCCCCTCCTCCTCCTCCTCCTCCTCCTCCTCGTCCTTCGCCCTCTCCGTCTCCTCCGCGTGGAAGAAATCCAACAACATTTCGCGAAAATCAGCGAACTGTGGCCCTCTGGGAATTTTTGAATGTCAGTTTAAGCAATTTTGGGGCCGTCCTCGGGCCCTCTTGGGCGTCCTGGGAGCCCGGAAATCATGCTCCCGGAGAAAATTCTGGGAACATGATTTCGAACGAGGCCCTCTTGGGCCTCCTTGAGGCCGTTTTGGGGGCCTCCTGGGCCGGCTTTGGGGCCTTTGGGGCCGTCTTGGGCTGTCTTGGGGCTCCTCGGGGCTGAGGACGAAGCAAGCGAGTATGCTGAAATTGTACGTTTTACACGAGGAATGGGTAAAGTTTTGCCTCTTGAAGGCCCTCTTGGGGCCCTCTTCGGCCATCTTCAAGCCATCTCGGGCCCTCTTGAGGCGCTCTTGGACGTCTTGGGGCCCTCTGGGGCCTCGATGAGGCTGTCTTGTGTGCCTCTTGGGCTGTCACGCGGGCAGCGTCGCCGCCGTCGGCGTGGCCGTCGTCGTCGCCGTCGATCGTCGATCGGCGCCGTCGACTATTGTCATCGTCGTCGATCGTCGTTGTCGTCGGTCGTCGACCGTCGTCGATCGTCGTCGTCGTCGTCGTCCTCGTTGTCGTCGTCGTCGTCGTCAATCACCGTCGCCGGTCGTCGTCGCCGATCGTCGATCGCCCTCGAGCCTCCTCCTCTCTCCCCCCCTCCTCCCCTCCACTCCTCCTCCCTGCCTCCTCCTTCTCCTCTTCCTCCTCCTCCTCCTCCTCCTCCTCGCCCTCTCCGTCTCCTCCGCGCGGAAGAAATCCAACAACATCTCACGCAAATCAACGAACTGTGGCCATCCGGGCCTTGTCGAAGGTCCTTTTAAGGCCCTTTTGGGGCCGTCCTGGGGCCCTCTTGGGCGTGGAGTAAGTTTTGGCTCCCGGGGCCCTTTTGGAAGGCCTCTTGGAGCCTTCTTGGGGCGTCTTGACGGCCTCGTGGCCCTTCTGGAGGCCATGTTGGGCCGTATCGGAGCGCTCCGGGGGCCCTCTCGGGGCGACCGGGAAGTCTCTTGGGCCATCTTGGGCGGACTGGGAGGCCCGGGGGCCGCCCGAGGAGCGTCCCAGGAAGCCCTCCTAGGCCCTCTTAGCGCTGTCCTCAGGCGTCCTGGGGCGTCCTTGGGCGCCTCCTGGGGCTGTCTGACAACTCGGACAGCCAAGGGATGAGATATCCTAAAAATGTACGTTTTACGAAGGGAATGGGGCCATTTTGGTTTCCCGGGGCGCTCTTGGGGGGCCTCTTGGAGGCCTCTTGGGGCGGTTTGATGGCCTCTTGTCCCTTCTGGAAGCGATCTTTGGCGGTCTTGAAGCGATCCTGGGCTTCTCTCGGCGCTCTTGGAGCCTTCTTTGGCGGACTGGGAGGCCCGGGGGCCGCCCGAGGAGCGTCCCGGGAGGCCTTCCTGGGCTGTCTTCGGGCTATCCTAGGGCGCCTCGTGGGGCTTTCTGACCGCTCCGACAGCCAAGGGAGCTGATATCTTAAAAATGTACGTTTTACGAAGGGAATGGGGCCATTTTGGTCTCCCGGGGCGCTCTTGGGGGGCCTCTTGGAGGCCTCTTGGGGCGGTTTGATGGCCTCTTGGCCCTTCTGGAAGCGATCTTTTGCGGTCTTGAAGCGATCCTGGGGTTCTCTCGGCGCTCTTGGAGCCTTCTTGGGCGGACTGGGCAGCCCGGGGGCCGCCGGAGGAGCGTCCCGGGAGGCCCTCCTGGGCCGTCTTGGGGCTGTCCTCAGTCGTCCTGGAGCGTCCTTGGGCGCCTCGTGGGGCTTTCTGGCCGCTCCGACAGCTAAGGGAGCTGATATCGTAAAAATGTACGTTTTACGACGGGAATGGGGCCATTTTGGTCTCCCGGGGCGCTCGTGGGGGGCCTCTTGAAGGCCTCTTGGGGCGGTTTGAGCGCCTCTTGACCCTTCTGGAAGCGATCTTTGGCGGTCTTGAAGCGATCCTGGGGTTCTCTCGGCGCTCCTGGAGCCCTCTTGGGCGGGCTGGAACGCGCGGGGGCCGCCGGAAGGGCGCCCCGGGAGAGGGCCGCACCCTATATACAAGGGAGGTTCCGGCCCGGGGCCCGGGGCCCGGGATCTCCCATATATGTATATAGGCAGTGTGCGGAGTGCGTGCAAGCGTTCGGTCATAATACCAGGTACGGGGACAATTCCTTGCACGGTGCCGCTGAGAACGGACCCACACAGAAGTAACAGTACCATCAACTGCAATCAACAACGTGAAGCGAGCTCGCTCACGCGGGACCGATCGAAAAGAACTAACAACCCATAAGTGCAAGGACTGGTTTGGGAACAGTTTCCAAACAGTGTTTGCACTTAGGGTTCTTACTTCTTTTCTGATGAACTGGGGCTGCGTGTTGGTCTGGCGGCTATGTCATCGCCGTCGCCGCCCCGTCACCTCCTCGTCGCTGCCCGTCGTCTGGGCCTGTCTGTCGGTCTGCTGGCTATATTGTCACCGTCGCCGCCCCGTCGCCGCCGTCACCGCTCGTCGCCGCCGTTAGACTGCACCACATAAATTCCTGTTTGCGTTGCTCTGCTTTGCTTTGCATTGTTTTGCGTTGCGTTGAATTGCTTGGTATTGCGTGGCGTTACTGTCTTGTTTTACATTGCTTTGCAGTTCATTGCTTTGCCTGGCATTGCTGTGCAGTGCTTTGCGTTGCATTTCTTTGCAATGCTTCGCGTTGCTTTGCGTTACTTTGCGTTGCGTTGCCTTGGTGTGCACTCTTTTGTTTTGAATGTATGTGCAATGATGTGCATCGCGTTGCTTTGACTTACTTGGTGTTGCTGTACCTTGTCTTGCATGGCGTTGTATTGCGTTGCTTTGCGTTGCGTTGTATTGGTTTGCGTTGCTTTGCATTGAGTGGCATTGCTGTGCATTGCTTGGTCTTGCCGTGCATTGCAATGCTTTGCATTGCATTGCTTTGCATTGCTTCGCTGTGCCTTGCGTTGCGTCGCCTTGCGTTGCGTTGCTTCGTATGGCGTTGAGTTGCATTGCTTTGCGTTGCCTATCGTTGCGTTGCTTGGCATTGCGTTGCTGCACGTTGCTGCGCGTTGCTTTGCATGGCGTTGCGTTGTAGTGCTTTGCGCTGCGTTCTACGAAACTGGGACAGCATGTCGGTCTGGCGGCTATGCTGTCGCCGTCACCGCCCCGTCGCCGCCTCATCGCCGCCTCGTCGCCGCCCGTCGTCTGGACTTGATTGTCGGTCTGGCGGCTATGTTGTCGCCGTGGCAGCCCCGCCGCCGCCAAATTGCACAGCGAAGATCTCCCTTCTAAAAAAAGAACTCGACTCTACCCCCCCCCTCCCCCGGAGTGAACGGGCCACCTTTCCGTATTGCAGTTGGCATATGGTTCTGCCCACATCGTTCATCCTCGCTGCGAATTCAAAATATCCCAGCCAGGCCGGTATCGCCCCCCCGCCATCCTCTGCAAAAAACTCCATGCGCGCACACTCGTTTATCAAAAATCCTAAATGTTCAAGAGTCCCTTGCACAAAACGAGACGAAGTGCACACGCGCGCGGCGTCGCGCGCGCATGCCGAAATCTTTCGAAAACCATCGGTTTCGGAAGGATGTCAAAATCGAGCTTCCCAGAAACATACGAACAATCACAAGGTTTCGCAACACTGATTTTCTAAAAAGCTTACGCGCGCGCCCTTGCGACATCTTACGAAAACCATAGGTTGTTCAAGCATTGTTCAAAACAAATTCTACCAAACGGGCTTCGCGCGCGCGCAGGTCGAAATCTTTCGAACGCCCTTGCGCGCGTGCCGTCGCGAGAACCCTCTGCAAACACTGGGACGAAGTGCAAACGCGCACGTCGTCGCGCGCGCATGCCGAAATCCTTCAAAAAACTTCGGTTTCGGACAAATGTCAAAATCGTGTGTCCAAAAAGCATACAAAAACATTTCGCAACACGGGTTTTCAACAAAAGCGTGGGCGCGCGTTCTTGCGTGGTCGTCGTCGTCGTCGTCGCCGTCCTCCCTCCCTCGTCGTCGTCGTCGCCGTCGTCGTCCCCTGTCTTTCCTCGTCGTCGTCGTCTTGGCGTCGTCGTCGTTTCCGTCGCTGTCGCCGTGGTCGTCCTTCCCCCCTCGTCGTCTTCGTCGGCGTTTCGTCGTTGTCCCTCCTATTTCGTCGCCGTCGTCGTCGTCGTCGCCGTCGTCGTCGTCGTATTCCCTCCTCCCTAGTCGTTGTCGTCGTCGCCGTCGTCGTCCTCCCTCCTCCCTCGTCGTCGTCTTCGTTGGCGACGTTGTCGTCGTCGTCTTCGTCGTCGCCGTCGTCGTCGTCGTCGTCGGCGTCGCCGTCGTCGTCGTCGGCGATTGCGTCGTCGTCGTCGGCGTTGTCATCGTCGTCGTCGTCGTCGTCAGCGTCGGCGTCGTCGTCGTCGGTGTTGTCGTCGTCGTCTTTGTCGTCGTCGTCGAAGTCGTTGGAAACTCGCCCGCAACGTCTACCGTTGTCGACGTTGCCATGATACCGCGCCCGCCCAAGTCGCCGACTCGCAATGAAGTGCCCGCTGGGACGTGCCCAACGATCAGCGCCACCGCGGCCGCGTCGGTCGCGCCAGACCACCTGGCCGCTGCGCGCGCGTGCTTGGGTTGGCGCGGCCGCAGAGACGCACCAGCCAACGTCGAGCATGCATCGCAATCGCCACCTGATGGGTTTTGCAAACCAAGTTGCGGGTGGGCAGGTGGGATATTTGCAAGGGCACGGGGTGTGTCAACTCGTTTATTAAAACCAAGTGCACCACATAGATTGCAAGACACCGGCTTCACAACATAGAATGCACGGCACAAATCGCACCAACAGGTTGAAGGGCATAGGTTGCACTACATTTACTGCAACGCATATATTGCGCCACGTCGATACACAACACAGATTCCACCACATAGCTTGAACCAGAAAGATTGCACCACACACATTGCACCAACAAATTGCACCGCATAGATTGCGCCACACAGACTACACCACAACTATTCCACCACGTTGGCAGCATAACATAGATTGCACCAATTAGATTGCGCCACGCCGACTGCACCACTTGAGTTGCGCACCACAAGTTTTGCACCACATAAACTGCACCACATAGACTGCACCACCCAAAGTCCACAACATAGACTGCACCACGTAGGCTGCAAACCTTACTATGCTAGGAACACACTGATTGGGGTCTACACTGGCTAACATATATATATATATATACATACATATACATATATATATATGTGTGTGTACACGCACGCACTAGAACCATCGCGCGCGCTTCGCGCGCGCGCTGAAGCTTTAGCTAGGCTGGATGGTCGAACGCTTGGGGATCTCTATATTGCATGATACTTCTGCTCTGGGGCGTCCAAGAACCACGAAGGCGGCCCAAGTGGCTTGCAAGACCTCCTACGGTCCACCGACGGCGGCCTAAGACAGGCCCAAGAGGCACTTCGGGGGGGGGGGCTCGTATTCGCCGCGGCGCGACGTGGCCGAAGGAAGAAGGAGGAGAAGGGGCGGTGAAGGGGCTCCCTGGGGCAGAAGGAGGAGGATGAGGAGGAGTTGAAGAGGATGGAGGAGGCCGCAGAGGAGGAGAAACAGGAGGAGAAGGAAGAGGAGGAGGACATCTGATACTTCCATTTTTTGCAAGCGTAGCGAAACAGCCAGGCGAACTTGAACAAACAACAAAAATGTTGGCATTCCCTCTTTTCGAATGACCTCTTTTGGGGCTCCTTCGGGCCTCTTGAGGCCTGCTGGGGGTCTCCTGGGGCGGAGATCTCGAGTTCTCGGTTCACGCTCCCGATCATGGGCCACGCTTGGAGCCCTCTCGGGCCGTCTTGGACGTCTCTTCGGTCGTTTGGGAGCCGTCGTGGGGCACTTTTGAAACCTGTTGGGCCGTCTTGAGGCGATCCTCAGGACCTCTTGGGGCGTCTTGCAGCGTCGGGAAGCGGAGGAGGCGGACACGCCAAAATTGTCCAAAAACCTATGGGAACTCAATGTTGTTATGCCTCTTCGAGCTCTCTTGGGAGACCTCCTGGAGACCTCTCGGGTAGCTTGGGGGTCTCTTAGGCCGTCTGGAGTCCGTCTTGGGCATCTTGGACCTTCGGCCCATCCCGCCACCGTGCCTGGGTTGTGGGTTAGAGGCCTCTTGGAAGTTCGTTTGGATATCGTGGGAGGCCTCTCGGGGGCCTCTTGGCGGCAGTTTTGGGAGCCTCTTGGGGGGCCGTTTGGGGGCCTCTGGGAGCCTCTTTTCGGGCCTCTCTTGTCGGTTCGCGTTCCCCCTCCTGGGCCCCTCTTGGGCGATCTTGGGCGCCCCTTGAGCCGTTTTGGGGACCTCTTGGACCGTCTCGAGGCCTTCTTGGAGGCCTCTTGGGCCGTCTTGGGGCGGTCTTGGGGGCCTCCGGGGCCATCTTGGAGCGTCGGAAGCCCATAATGAACTCGAGGACGCGGAAAACATTGAAAACCACAAGGGCAGTCGTTGATGCTTGCCTTGTTGGGCCTTCTTGGGGGTCCTCTTGGAGCGCTCTTGAAGCTTCTTCGGCGCCTCTTGGGCCGTCTTGGGGCCATCCTGGGCGTCTTGGAGCTCTCTTGGGCTGTTCTTGGGCTGTCTTGGAGGCCTCCTGGACCCTATTCCGCGCTTGCTGGAGCCCTCTTACCCCGTCTTGGACCCCCCTGGGCCTCTCCGGGGCCGCCTCTGGCAAGCGAGCCGGGAGGGTATTGAAAAGTGTTCCCGGATGGTTGCGAACTGGGCCACCCCAGGCCGTGGGGAGCCCGATGTGTTTGTGAAGTAAAAAGCACATACATCCTACCGATACGACCACCCTTCGGGTGACAAGGAGGTTGTGGGGCGGGGGAGAGGGGAATCAACATCTGACTCAATCGATCTCACTATCGATCTCACTCAACGGGACACAACGGGACACCACGGGACACCACGGGACACTTGTCGATCTCACTATCGACCTCACTCAACGGGACACCACGGGACACCACGGGACACCACGGGACACCACGGGACACTTGTCGATCTCACTATCGATCTCACTCAACGGGACACCACGGGACACCACGGGCCACCACGGGACACCACGGGATACCGCGGGACACCTGTCGATCTCACTATCGATCTCACTATCGATCTCACTATCGATCTCACTCAACGGGACACCATAAGACACCACGGAGCACCACGGGACACCACGGGACACCACGGGACACCACATCGATCTCACAATCGATCTCACTATCGATCTCACTCAACGGGACACCACGGGACACCACGGACACTTGTCGATCTCACTATCGATCTCACTATCGATCTCACTTTTTGGGACACCACGAGACACCTCGGGGCACCACATCGATCTCAGTATCGATCTCACTATCGATCTCACGATCGATCTCACTATTGATCTCACTATCGATCTCACTATCCACACCACGGGACACCACGGGCCACCACGGCACACCACGGGACACCGCCCGGCCCACCACGGGCCACCACGGGACACCCAGGACACCGCCCGGCCCAACCGGCCACCAGCTGCTGGGCGACGGACCTCCGCTCCTACTTCGGCCTAGCTACAGGAGGACCACGCGCAGCTTCGCCTCGCCCGCACGCGCGACACGAACACGAAACCGAAACCGATTTCCCGGTGGGGGGTCTCCGTTTCACTGCGATCTCACCCCCAAACCTCCGATGCTTGTTGCGGATGCGTCTACGAATGATGGCGATGGGGTGGTGGCACCAGTAATACGACTGACTACGGATACGAACGGGACACTGACAAGAACGACGAGCATGATAATGGTAAACGCACTGGTAGTGTCAATCGCCTTAATAGCAATACACAAATAACGGTGGGGATCATGAAAACAATGAGAACACGCACGCAAGCTGAAGCGGAAATCGTCATAATTATACAGATACGTGTGCTGACACTGATCACAGAACATGAAGAGCATGGCGACGATACGGGAACTAATGCGGCTCTACATGGCAATGGTGCAAAGGGCACTTGCAAACGTAAGGAAGCGGAGCTGGCGGGGGAGGAATGGGAAGGAAGAGGAATAGGAGGAGGTTGATGTCAGGGGGGAGCGAAGCTGGAGGTGGAACGGAGGGCACATGGCAAGCGCGACGTCCCTGTCCTCCGCTAGCAGGCCCCACACCGTCTCTGCCTCGAAGCCCACGTCCGCGTCTAGGAAGAGGAGGTGCCTCGGGGCGACGGGGGAGGAGGACGCTGATGAAGAGGGGGGAGGGGACGGGGGAGGAGGGGAGAAGGAGGGTAAGGCCGAGCGAACTTGCATCACGGGGAATGTGCGCTTTCGTGCGCGCCCACACACGCTGGAACCCGATACATGGTGGCACTACCCGCAGACTGGTCAGACAAATTTACCGTATGCTCCTCGTGCCACCTCGTGGGAAGCACTTCGCAGCGCCAATGATTGGAAGGGTTGGAAATCAGGAAGGAACTGCTATTTGCGCATGCTGGGTAGCAGCTTGAAGCTGTGGGTGTTGCCGAGCAACGGCGTCCTTACATGGTACAATTTACACTATTGGCATGTTTGGTCAGATCATCGGCACACCCTGTGTCATGCACCTCCTCATCGCTCTGGGCCCTGCGGTCGGATGCGTTCGGATGTGTTTCAACTGTTCTTTGTCGCATTGCAGATGGCGCCTAAACAAAGATCCATACCTGCACGCGAAGTATTCGAACTCATGTCATGAATCAACCCCGCCATCCAGCTCCCTCCCATATCGCCTACCCTCCTCCTCCTCCTCCTCCTCCTCCTCTTCCTCCTCCTCCTCCCCTTCGAACTCCTCCTCCCCATCCTCCACCTCCTCCCCCCCTCCAACTTCTGGTGGTGGTGGAAATAAGGCCCATCAGCTTGAACTTCCATCGGCCCCCACCTCCTGCAGGGGGCGGGCGGGATCCGGCTCCGCCTCGAGGAAGGGCCCCCGTGCTGACTGTCCGCTGCGGGGCCTCGGGTGCTACGAGACGCCCTACCGATGATCCCCAGAACGTGTGCTGGCGCCAACGTGTGCTTGTCCACAGAAGCACTTCCAGACGATGCAGCCGATGCAAAGAGAGCCGAATGTGCTCAATCCACGCTCGGCTAACACATGTCCTGAGGATCATCGGCCCTAGCACGCCGCGCCCGGGAACGCCGCGGCCCCCCGCGTCGCAGCTCCCCCCCCCCGGAGCTGCCACATCTGCATCCCCAGTGTAAGGAGTCCTGGGCAGTTGATCCCCCGATGTCACCTCCCAGGCTTCCAGTGCCCCTGGCAGCCCGCTCCCTGTGAGCGTCGCAGCCCCGCCCTCCCCCCGGAGCGGCCAAACCGGGTCCCCAGTGTAAGGAATCTAGAAGAAGAAATGAATTCCCTCGCGGGCCCTCCAGGGGAGCCCTTCACGGCGGCGACGGCTGGGCAGACGCCCTCAGGAGGGGCGCCCCCGCCTGGAGATGGGGGAGAAGGGGCACGAGGGTGGTGGGGGGACGGGACCTGAAGGGCGGAGGGCGATGTGGGCGGGAAAGGGAGGAGGAGGAGGAGGAGGAGGAGGAGGAGGAGGAGGAGGAGGCGGAGGAGGAAAGGGGCGGGGGCAGCAAAACAAGCCCTTCCCGCCCCATCCTCCTCCCTGGACTGCTCCTGCTCCCCTCCTTCTCCAATCGAAGGATTGCACAAAAAAACCCTGAACGAAGGATTGCACAAAAAAACCTGCAACGAAGGATTGCACAAAAAAAAAAAAACCCACGTCGAAGGGTTTTTTTGTGCAATCCTTCGTCGAAGGGTTTTTTTGTGCAATCCTACGAAGGTTTTTTTGTGCAATCCTCCTCCCTGCTTCCTCCTCCGGAGCATCCAACCTCCCTGGGTCGTTCGGGCTCGGGGGCTCGGGCTCGGGGGTCCCTCTCTGCACTGCGCCCCTGATTCCCCTGGACGCGCGGCCTTGCTCGCTCCGCCAGGGGGGGGGGGGGGAAGGGAGGGGGGACAGGAGGGCCACCGAGGACGCGGCGTAGGGCGTCAGGGGAGGAGGCGGGCACGCAGTGCAGCTGCACGGCGACTGCCACCAAACAAGACTCAAGACAGGCGCCGCCGAGAGAACGCAACAACAGAAACAAGAGCCATAAATCGCTGAGCCATGATCCAGCAAGCCTGTGAACGGACGCACAGGGCAGGTCCGCTGAACCTTCTCTCGACCCAATAGGTTTTGCTCTAGGTTTTGCTCCCGCAGAGGCGAACAGGAGGAGGCATCTGAATGCGGCGAGCTGCGCAACATGCTGAACACATGGTATGACAAACTGGAAGGCCGTGCCACACGCCTGTCGGAGCTACTCGTTCGCCCCCCCCGCCCAGGGCACGTGGCGTCCGTGGACAAGAACTCCATCACGGCGTTGTTCCGGCCAACCTGCGGTCACCAAAACCGCGGACGCCGACCAGCCTTGTCGTCCTCATTGAGGGGTAACGATAGGGGGGATAGGCATAGGGGGGGAAGCATCGACCTGGAATCGGCGATACATCGCTGGTAGATCGGCGATAGGCCTCCGATGGTGAAACCGCACCTTCCTGGGCAGGTTGGGGCTATCGGGCTCCTATCGGCGATCAGTGGGCGATTGGGGGTCGATGCATCCCCCCCTATGCCTATCCCTCCCCTATCGTTGGCCCTGACTTATCCTCATGCTCAAACGTCTCCCCTCCCGCCTGCCGAACGGGGGGGACGGGGCGGTCGAGCGTTCGGCAGAGGCGAGGGCACGTGCCCTGGGCCGTGCGAGAGAGACTGCCCGCAGGCCCGCGCACGTGTGCCTGCTACGGTAAGGGCGTTCGACTACGCTTTCGGCCTCCTTCTCCTCCTCCCTCCTCCTCCTCCTCCTCCTCCTCTCCTCCTCCTCCTCCTCCTCCTCCTCCTCCTCCTCCTCCTCCTCCTCCTCCTCCTCCTCCTCCTCCTCCTCCTCCTCCCCCTCCTCCTCAATCATCCTCCTCCTCCTCCTCCGCCTCCTCCTCCTCCTCGTCCTCCTCCTCCGTGCAGAGGCCCCCAGAAGGACCCTTTGAGAAGGTGGAAGCCCCGGCCTGCGCTCACTCCTGCGGGCGCTACGGCTCGCATCGGGCAGGGGGAGCAAGCGGAGCGAGCGTATCCCTGTGACACGTGCGCGCCAATGACCCCACGGGGCGAGCGCGCGCTGGTGGCAGGTACTGCTGTGGTCACTGGCCCCTGCGATTGCGGAGCACACCGTGCAGCTGGTGCAGCAGAGCAAGACAGACGGCATATTGCTCTAGACCCGCAGAAGAGGAGCAGGAGAAAGGGGGAAAGATCGATAAGAAGGAACTCGTCGGCATGTTTCCTCGGAAGCACCACGGCTGGCCAGAGCAAACGAACAGACAGGAGGACGGAGAGCAAGTGAAGGGCGCGGTGGGCGGCGGCGGCGGATACGGTCCTCCTGATGCTGTGTCTAAGTCTGGTTCATCTTCCTCTGCTGCTGCTGCTGCTGATCATCATGCTGCTGCTGCTGCTGCTGCTGCTGCTGCTCCTCCTCCTCCTCCTCCTCCTCCTCCTCCTCCTGCTCCCCCTCCTCCTGCTCCCCCTCCTCCCCCTCCTCCTCCTCCTCCTCCGCCTCCTCCTCCTCCTCCTCCTCCGCCTCCTCCTCCTCCTCTTCCTCCTCCTCCTCTCAGCCACTCTGGCGATGGCTCGAGCGCCCTGGGCACCCGCACTTTACAACGGCGCAGGTGCCTGGCCGACGGGACCATCGCTCGCACTGCTTTTGCAGGCCTGGAAATGGGCACCAACACCAAAACAGGGGGCTGCCTCCACGGGGGGAAGATGATCCTGGATTTCGGTGTTGGTGGTAATATTTCGGTCACCTGGGAAGCCAGAATATTACCACCATCACCGAGATTGGGATCTTCATCCCTCGGCGGAGGCACACCGCCGATCTTGATGGTCGTGTCAACCTCTGGGCCTGCGATGCTTGCAGAGGGGGAGGGATGTCGAATCGGCACCGCGGAGGACCCTTCGCAGGAATTACAGCTGCCGGCGGCCGTCCCTCGCCCGCCGTCCCAGGGACACCCTTCGCGTCGTCCGCGCGGAGGTCTGGCCATGGCTAGGACGTCCATTCCCTTTGTTTTTGTTTCGGTATCGTGCGTGGTTTTTTTGCCAAATGATCAAGGATGCTCTTCAATGGTCCTCGCCGAAGGAAAAAAGCACACGTCCGAGCAATGCCAAGAGGTGCTAAGATACGTGGAGGAGGAGCTGAAGCCGCAGATGGCGAAAGCCAGGGCGAAAGCTGCCCCTGTCCTGAAGGACGACGTGGCCAAACAGAGGCTGCCCAGCGAGCCCGTGCAGGACGACTTGGCGGCGGCGGCTCCCAACGCCTTGACAGAGGAGGTCGAGCCAGACTGGGCTCCCGATCCTGTGGTTAGGTCGGGCATGTTCCCCTGCAGACGGATTTAAAAACTCAAAAATAAACAAAAAGAATACAAACATCGTCCTCATACTATTTCTCTACAATTTTTATAATCCTCCTGTAGAGGGACCTCAGGCCCGACTTAATGCTATGGAGGAGTCGACGTCCAACAGGGAGAACGGCTCGACGGAAGAGGCCGGAAAGCCCGTGAGGAGGGCCTTCTCCGGGACAGGCAGGGGGCCGCGGAAGAAGTGCCGGTTGTCTACATGGACGGCTCGGCGCCTGCACGTAAGTGGTCTGCTGGCACGGCTGGGAGCACCCTCTCTTCAGCAGTGCCGACGGCGCCTCCCAGCAGCGCGTTTCTTTATGTTCGGCGATAATGGGCATTATAGGGGGGGGAGGGGGCAGGGGGGGGGTATCATGTAACGCCTCCCCCCCGCCGTGCGCACGGCGGCAGTGCCCGGAGCGCACTGGGGGGGGAGGGGCGTTACGTTACACGGGGGGGTGGCCGGGGGCTAGAATGCCCATTACGCCCCAAGCAAAAAAGAAGCACCAGGTGGGAGGTGAAGCGGCCCAACAGGTCGGAGGCGCCGATGCGCCCGCTGGAGGTGAGCCTGTGGGACAAACACACACACACACAAAACACACTGTGGGAAAACACACACACAAAAAAAAACACAATGTGGGAAAAAAAACACAATGTGGGGAAAAACACACTGTGGGAAAACAACACTGTGGGAAAACACACACACAGAGGGAAAAACACACAGGAGTGTGTGTGTGTGTGTTTTCCCACAGTGTGTGTTTTTTCCCACGAGCGAGGGGCATCACAGGAAGGCGACGAAGCAGCCCGTCGAGAAGGTGCGCGTTCGCCGGAAGGCGCCAGCCCGTCAGGCCAGGAAGGACAAGGCCCGGGTGGCCAAGCTGGCGAAGCGCGATGCGGAGTCGGGCAAGCAGCCACCTCCGAAAGTACAGTCGAGGCGTTGACCTAAGGGACCCTAGATAAGGAACGAGGCCCCTTTTCCATAAGTTTACCTTCGATTTCCCATCGAAACTGAAGGAAAACCTTAGGCAAGGTGTGGAATAATTAAGGAACGCCGAGCCCCTCCCAAACGAAAAGGGTTCCTTCTTCAGCGCCCCGACTGTAGTCTGGCTGGGGAAGCGCTCGGAGGAGCGCACGGCAACGGCGTGGGAGGACAAGGAGTCGGGCAGCGACCGCACGGACTGCAGCAGGGGCCTGGAGCAGGCGCCGTGGCACGGTAGGAGAAATGGTTCGAACAGCACGTGGGAAAGGAGGCCGCACCGCTGGTGGAAGCGACCATTAGCAAGGGCGACCCCGAGGAGGCCGTCACCTCCGAGGCATGCGTTGCAAAGCTGGAGGCGGTATTCGACCTGGACGCCAGGGACTGCGCAACCGCAGAGGGAGGCACCGTGAAGGAGGAGGCGAAGAATGCTCCCCTGGGCGCCATGGAAGGTAAGGCCAGGCGTTGCTACCTGGCCACGGAGTCCACAGGAGACGACTCGGGCAAAAAGACCGAGAGCAATGAGGACTTGGCGAGCGCGGAGGGGACGAAGGCACAGCTGAAGTCTCAGCACGACCTCTGCATCGACGCGGAAGCCCTGAGTCTGACACCTCGGTGAAGGTTCCCGAGGCCACGATGGACTCCACGACTGAAGAGCGGAGCATGTCGTTAAAGGCTTGACGACTTCTGCCGTCCTTCGACTCGCGCTGGAGCGGCCGCAATTTGCTCCAACTGTCCCCGAAGGTCTCTGGATTTACCCAGATGTACCTGGATGTACCTCGATTTATCTGCATGTACCTGGATTGATCTGCATTCACCTTGATGTATCTGACTCGATCCCCACAAGTCGGTTGGAAAAAAGTCGTCGAGCCTCTAGGGAGCATGCACGTGCTGGTGCACGAACTGCACCTGGACACCCTGGACGGTGAGGGCAAGACGAGGGCCTTCGGCGCGGCGCCGAGGCTGGTCCCGGTGTTCGAGGGCTCGCTGAAGCTTGATATGAATAGAGGGCAAACAAATCACCCCCCAGAATGACCACTCTGACAAGCGAGGCCGTTTGGTAAGCGCACCCACAGAAGGAATCGAACAGTGCAAGGCTGTTTCGTACACGCCCAGGGCCGCTCAGTAAACGCCAGTTGTCGGGTCAGGGGGCTCCTCCTTCCCTGAATGGAGGCCGTGACCGACACCAGCAAGGACGGGCTCGTGTCAGGGCGACGCGCTAAGGCAGGAAGTTCGCGAAGTGGGATCCCGAGCTGGCCGCCGTCGATGCAGTCAAGCGGCTGCTGGACTTCGGCCGAACAGTGTGGGGCTCAGCCCCGAGGCCTGGAGTTCAGTCGGGCCTGTCCTCCTACAGGGGGGTTGTGGACAAAAATTGAAAAATAGCCCCAAAAAATGCACCCAAACTGGTCAACAAGTATTCCCAAAAATCGTCCCCAGACTATTTTCCGACTAGTTCAGAGGTTCCTCCTCCTGTGGAGGGACAGGCCCGCCTTGAGCCTGGAGGGGCCGCGGGGTTGGGCCGTGGTGCCGCGGGTCCCTCGGCAGGGGGGGGCTGGCCCAGCAGGGGCAGGCGGCGTGTTCACTGAACCTTGCTCGGAGCGTGGGGGCGCCCGCGGGGCGCAGCGGTCCTGGACCACGCCACGCCTTTAGACTTCAGCCTCCTCCTCCTCCTCCTCCTCCTCCTCCTCCTCCCATGCCTCCCTCCTACCCTCGTACGTTCCTCACTGTTCTCTGTCTCCTCCTCCTCCTCCTCCTCCTCCTCCTCGTTCTCCTGGTTCCTAGTTCCTGATGTCTGACAGGGTCTTCGATCGCAGCCAACCCCTCCTCCTCCTCCTCCTCCTCCTCCTCCTCCTCATCATCATCATCATCAGCATCAGCAGCAGCAGCATCATCATCAGCAGCAGCAGCATCATCAGCATCATCAACATCAGCATCATCATCATCATCAGCATCATCATCATCAGCATGATGTTCAGCATCATCATCATCATCATCATCATCATCGTCATCATCATCAGCATCATCACCAGCAGCATCGTCCTCGTCTTTCTCTTCCCCCTCCTCCTGACATAAGGGTCAAGTTCTGCATATCCGGATGCCGGGAAATCTGAGCTGGACAGGATAACGGGAGTGCAAGCCGACCGTGCAGCAGCAACAGGCCCCGATTGCGTCGACATCATCTGGACCACCCACCCTCCTCCCCCTCCCCCTCCTCCACCACCTCCTTCTCCTCCTCAAGTAACATTGGGGCCCGAACTATTTTAGCTAACGCGCTCCAGTCTCTGTGCCGTCGCGTGGCACTTGAGGAACAAGGCTAAGCACAACCAGCCCAACCCATTTGTGCTTCAGCCTCGACTAAATCAGAAACAAGTTGTCAGAGGACACCGCAGCCATGCCAGGTGCGGGCAAGTCGACGCCCCGCAGGACCTGGACCAAGTGCCAGAACTGTCAGCGCTGCGGATACAATGATCTGTTGACCAACAAGCATAATCAGATATGCCCAGGGTGCAGCCAGAAGGTCATTATGTTCGACATGCGGAGCTCGTCCACACGGCGGGTCACGTTTGAGGATGAGACCAGTGAGGAGCATCAGTTGAACCACCCCCGTGGCATCTTGCGCGCTGCCAATCCAGGCCGTGGGGCAGGGAAAGACAAGAGCCGCAGCACGGAGAAGTCCTCCGCCACGGCAGACTTGCTCAAGCAGGACTTGGAGTCCATAGCCGACCCCGTTCTCCAGGCCAACTTGCAGCAGCAGGTCAAGAGGCTCGAGGAGGAGGCCGCGGCCGCGAAGGCGATCACACCAGTGGAAGCCTTGAGGCGTGCGGACGGCGTCCGGAAGGACGCAGATCACAGACACGGTCAGCAGGTCGCTCACGTTTTGAAGGTGCGCAAGCAGCTCGAGTTGGCGGAGGCCAAGGAGGCCAAGGCCGCCGTCGAAGTCGCGCAGGCGCTGAAGGCGCGGACTGCAGCGGCCCAGGCCCTCGCTCATGCGGAGGGCGTGGCGGCGGCGAAGGTCACGGGCACGGCGGCCGACGGCGGCAAGATCTTCCAGGTTCTGTACGATAAGGAGTTGTTCGCCAGGGTCGACACCATGGAATGCGAGGCCCACGAGGAGACGGTGCTGCAGCAGTTGAAGAAGGACCTGGATGCGACGGCCAGCGACCTCGCCTCCAAGGAGCAGGAGGCCCAGGCTCGGCTCGCCCAGGCGCAGAGGTTGCAGGCCGAGATCGAGGAGAGGGCGGCCAAGAAGAGAAAGGCCGTCGACGGCCAGGCCGCTGCCGAGCCGCCCGCTGCGGGAGGCACCCCCTGCCGAGGCCCCGGGCGGCGGCGCCGCGGGCGCCGGCGCGTCTCAGAACGGGGGCCGCGACCGCGGAACGCCTTCCCCAGCGGCCGAGAGGAGGCGGCCGCCGCCGAGAGGAGAGGAGGAGGAGAGAGGAGGCGGCCGAGAGGAGGCGGCCGTGGACCGCGGCCGAGAGGAGGCGGCCGAGAGGAGGCGGCCGCCGCCGAGGCGGTCCAGGCCGAGGCCCAGAGGCTGTCGGACGCCAAGTTCCAGGCCATGCGGGCGAAGCAGGGCAAGAGCAACGGCAAGGGCATCGGCGACCCCCCCCCACGCAGGCGGTCGACGGCGCGAACAATGAGTGACTAGGTTCCGAGCCTGGTCAAGAGTCGGCAGCTGCGCCGACGGAGGGGGGTCGCACGGCCAGATCATTTCATGGGGATGTCACATGTATGGGGGAAAAAGCGTGGAAATGGTTGGTTAGGCAACCTCAAGTTTTTTCAGCATTGTGGAAACGCACATGCACGATAAGCAGTCTCTTCGCACGTACGACGGCAAGGCCCGAGGGAAAGGGCTACGCCTGCATGCCAATCCAGCCCGTCGCTCAGCCTAAGTGGTGACGGACTCCCAGGCCCAGTTCGCCAGTGAGGGCGGCCAGTGGATCATGTCCAGGGGTCACCTCCAAGTCGCTCGATTTGCAGCTCCAAGATGGCTGCGTCCAAGTTGCAGGCGCCGCAACACCCGAACGTGCTCGACGGGTTCGTTGCGGTGACGGCGCACGTCTCGGGGCTCTCGTTGGTCATCGCGTCGTTCTATGCGCACAACGGAGTGGGAGTGAGAGGCCTGAACGCTGGCAGATACCAGCGGCTCGCAGGCTTGCTCTGGTCACTTCAGTTGCCATGGACTGTGATTGGCGACTTCAAGATATCGCCGCAAAATCTCGCTCGGTCAAGCATCCCAGACAGATTGCACGGTACCATAGTCACAGCGGGTGATACTGCGACATGTAATCTTGGCACGGGTACGGTCATTGATTATGTTCTGCGCAGTAAACCAGCAGTGCCGTTCACCGTCTCTGTCACTCCTGTCCTCTCTGTTCCGTGGAAAGCCCACATAGGTCCAGAGCTCACCCTTCGTAGTGCAGGTGAACAGTTGGTCACTAGAGTTCTCGAGGCACCAGGTATATTGCCGCAAGTCCCTAGGCCATCCACTGAGCCCAAGATCGATTCGAAATCGAATTTAGCTAAGACTCAGCGCCAGATCCCGCATCAGATTGCAATCGATAAGCGCGCTGAGACATGTGCATCCGCGTTCGGTGATTGTGCTCATCAATCATCTTGTGCGCACTCTGAGGGGGAGGGGTCTGGGGACCAGGACATCCTCCCTGTAGAGTCGAGGGGGCACGTCGCTGATTTAGATTATTCTGGATGGCCTGGGGAGGAGGAGGACCCGTGGGACGAAGAGCCCAATTTTGTTCCCCAGCCTCCCGAGGGCCCTCAGATAAGTTTTGGTCGTTTTGTTGATGATTCGCCCAGCTTTGAACCTAATAAGCCTGGGTCCTGGGAGTCTGGGGATACCTCGTCTGGGGCAGCCGAGGGGGGTGAGGGTTGCGCCGCCGAGCTCGGCCGCTGCTCCAACCTTAGGCTCATCTCAGGCGCAGACCCTGGATGCCCAGAGTGTTGGAGACCTGACCTCGGACCCTGGTGCAGAAGTCCCTGGAGGAGCCCCGGCCTGTGCAGTTCCTCCTGAGCTGTGGGAGCGGTGTCGGAGAGAGGTCGGGTTCACACCTGGTGCGTACTCGCTTCGGTCCCTTGCTCCTGCTCTGCGTCATTCCGTAGCCGTTAGGCTCAAGTCTGATTTCGCTTCTGCTATATCAGGTCTTCACGCCTCTTGGGTGTCAGCTGCCGACTCCAGCATCACTACACATCATGGAGTTGCGATTCCACCAGGCCCGCGCAGGGCGGAGGGGCCGCGCCTCAGGGTCACCACGGTCAGGATGCCCGGCAAAGCTCGCGTGGCAGCCATGCGGGATCTGGTCAGCGGCTGGTGGACCCAGTTGCACACACACACACACACACTACTTTCGGCGCTGCATCTGCATCGGGACAAGCGGAATGGCCCGCGGCAAGTCGCCCAATATATCGCAGCATGTGTTCGTCATCTGGATACTCGGCCGGGAAACATTCAGCGTGCTCTTATTCATGACAAGGAACCCCCATGGGCAGAATGGTAGCGGGCTGTTCGGGCAGCTGGAGACGTCTCGCCAAAGGAGCTTGAGCAGTACGTTTTCCTGTCCAGGTGATGGGCCGTGCGCAGAGACGTGCGGTAACAGAGTCGATACGCGAATTTCGGGAATTCATGGGTGAGACGGACTCGATCGGCACGCTTCATCGCTCGTTGGAACCGCAGGACCTTCCAGCACAGGAGCTCGAGCACGCAGGGGAGGTCATTTACCACCCCAAAGACATTATAGATATCAAGGCGGCGTCCTGGCACGACCTGTGGGCACCGCAGCAGATGGATGAGGAATTGGCGCAGCGAGCCTTCATTAAGTCCGAGAGGCCGCCCGGGAGGATCTGCTGCCGCCTATCTCAGTCAGCGACATACGAGGTGCTGTGCGGCAGATGCGTCCCCGAGCAGGGCTTGGCATAGATATGCTCTCGCCAGAGGACTTCGAGCGTCTCCCCGACACGGCGCTGGCTGAGCTGGCGATGTTGTTCGAGGCATGCGAGCATCACCTCGGATGGCCTGCTCAGGTCCTCTCGTTCGTGGGGCGCATGCTGCCCAAGAAGAGCACGGGCGACCGCATCATCGGACTCGTGTCCATGATGGGACGTCTGTGGAGCCTGATCCGCGAACCGCTGGTTCGCCAGTGGACCAGTGACACGGAGACCTCCTGGGACGCTGCAGTCCGCAGGAAATCCAGTTTGCGCGAGGCCTTCATACGGCCCCTCCAGCAGGAGGTCCCACACCACTTGGGCATCGCGTGCGGGGAGGGCCTCGTGGACATCAAGTCCTTCTACGATTCCATCGAGTGGCCTGGACTTGTGTGATGTTCGCTTAACTTGTCTTTCCCACCGACAATATTGTACCTAGAGTTGCTGCAGTGCGCGGCACCGCGCACGGTGGGCCAGCTGGGCGCCACGTCGCGGGCCTTTCAGCCGACGCGCAGCGTGGTGCAAGTGCTGCGCTCTGGCACGCGCTTCGGCAAGGCCATGACACACCACGTGCTGTCTGCAATCGCGGTGGCTCACCCGCGGGCGAGCCACCGCATCTGGATTGACGATCTCTCGCAGGGTGCACGTGGGTCGAGGTCGGCAGCGCGGCGGCAGCTCGCGCCTTGCATCATCGACACCTGCACCGAGCTCCGCGCCAAGAAGCTAGCTGTATCCCCGAAGTCCGTGGTCATCTGTACGCATCACCCGGATGCTAAGTGGATCGCGGCCAGGGTCAAGAGAACAGGCTTCACCATCCGTCGCGTGCACGCCAAGGTGCGCCGCGTCGCGTGGACGGCCAAGAAGTACCAGACGCGTGGGCGCCTCGAGCGCCAAGGTGCTCAGGCCGCTGGAGTCTGCGGCCACAAGGTGTACAGGACGTTCGGCAGCAAGACGATGGACGTTCGGAGGCGCTTGGGCATCGCGCTGGCAGCTCCCGCGAGGGGGCGGTGCCTGGCCAGCCTGCTCGCCCTCCGAGCGGGGGACGCTGACCCTGCCATCCAGATGCCCACGGCCTGCGTCGACCAGTGGCTGACTACGCGGAGGGGTGCCCCTGGGCTCAGGCCTGGAGTGCGACAGGCCTAGCGTCAGGTTGTGCAGCACCTGCGCACCACCCCTGAGGCCCAGCGCTCACGGCACGTCCGTGGGCCTCTCTCCGCGGTGGTGCTACACCTCATGCAGGCGGGCTGGGGCGTTGACGAACCCACGGCATGGACAGTGCCGCCGCCGCATGAGGCAGCAGGGGACGACTGGAGACTCGACGACAGTATGTACACGGATGACAACGCAATTGGCCCCCATGCTGCCATCTTGGAAGACTTTCGGATTTCGCTGAGATGTATGTTGTGGAATTGAGCTAGCCGCCATATCTGCGGGACTGGCCTTGAAGGAGGTGTGGGCTGTGCTTCATATCGTGTACTTCTTCAGCAGCTCGCTGCAATGCCAGGCTACGGGCACCGCTTGTCCGAAACCATGCTGACGTGCGCGATCGGAGGCACTTGGCCCATGCAGAGACGCAAAGATGAGATAGCGAGTTTCGACGGCAACGTGGTGTGCCCGCGATGCGGGAAGGAGCCCGAAACGGCCAAGCACCGCACCTGGATCTGCGAGTGCAACCAGGACAAGATGGCTTTCGACGACTCGCAGGACCTTCTGCCGCAAGCAGTGGCGCAGATGGACACGGACGAAGGCTTCTGGTTGAGGGGCATGATGCCTGCTGCGTGGACGGCAGTCCCCCCGCCCGTCTCAGTCGAATGCTGGACTGTGAAGAGACTCAATGAAGTCTCTCCAGGCTGCTGGGGGGAGGACACGGCAGAGTGCCCCCTCATCATCAGTGGCGATGCTAGTGGAGGAGCTGACAGCAGCAGCAATATGTTCTGGCGTGTTGGAGTTGCTGTAGCCCTTTTCGCCTTCCTAGAGCCTGTCGTCGAGCTTGCCAGCACCGTCTGAGGGCCGCTGTGTGGCCCCCGCCAAGTTGTAGCGAGGTGCGGGCTGCGTGCGCTTGTGCTCGCAATTTGGCTTTCGCGAGGTTCCATGGTATGTGTGTCCGATTGCGAACCTGGAGTAAAGGGATGGTTTGCTCGCAGATACGAGACGCCGCAGGGTGAGGACAGAGATCTGTGGGCGCAGCCCGGCAAACTTCTAAGGCAGAGAGTGGGTGGAGCTGCGTCGGTGACAGTTGTTTCACCAACTCTCACCTCACGGCTCAGGACATTGTGCGTGAGGTGGCGCCCAGATGGTTGGTGTCCAGCCATGCAGTTGTGGACGAGGTTGCGGGCCTCGCAGCGAGGGAGGCACGGCTTCCGCAGCAGGTTCGGACCACAGTTCTCTTACATGGGCAGAGAGCAAGGCTTGTGCGCATGCGGATCTTGCGCGCCACGCTCGATGCCTGCGATGCCGAACTGGAAAACAGAGTCGAGCCTCGTGGGAAAACGTCCGTCCCCGCCCCGCCTGCCCCCCCCCCCTCTGCTGCGTCTCTCTATCTCTCCCTCTTCTCTTCTAGCCACTGCCTTGATGAGACAGGGCGAAGGTGCACACGCTGTGGGGGCTCAACCACGAGGGCGAGAGCCACGGCATGGCGTTAGTCACCTTGATTCGAACCCCTGGACTATAACGGAGTTATGTTCTACAACCCCCCCCCTAGCCCAGTTGCACATAGCGGGGGGTTTGTCGACTCCTCTCATCGTATGCAGTGGCATGATGACCTGAATGTGTGGTATTGTAGTCGGTGTGGGTGCTACGGGCATCAGTTGCTGGATGGGCTCGGCCGTCCTTGTCAGCGCCCCACCCCTAACAGGCTTGAGTATCTCTCAAGAATCGCTAGGGGGCTCTGGCCAAAGGTTCTGGGCAAGACGGAGAAGGCCACCCGACGCAAAGGGGCACCATGAGGGTTGGCCCTTTGTCGCAGTGCATGTTGCATGTCTGTCGTCAGCATTGTCGATTGTCTTTGCACCTCTGACGTTGTCATATATCCAGCTCCAGTTCCAGCTCCTCCTCCTCCTCCATTTCCTCCTCCTCCGCCTCCTCCTCCTCTTCCTCCTCATCATCATCATCATCATCAGCAGCGGCATCCGCATCATCATCCTCATCATCGTCGGCATCATCATTGTCATCATCTTCATCATCCTCATCATCATCATCAACATCATCATCACTGTCGTCATCATCATCATCATCATCAGCATCGGCATCCGCATCATCATCATCATCATCATCATCATCATCATCAGCAGCAGCAGCATCATTACAATCATCATCATCAGCATAATCATCATCATCGGCACCATCAGCATCAGCATCAGCAGCAGCATCATCATCATCATCCTCACCCTCATCGTCATCGTCATCGTCATCATCATCATGATCATCATCATCATCATCATCATCATCATCATCATCAGCAGCATCAACATCGCCATCAGCATCATTATCAGCATCGTTCTCGCCCTCCTCTTTCTCTTCCCCATCCTCCTGGCATAATAACCAAATTCTGCCTCTCCAGATGCCGGGGAATCTCCGGGGGCTGGACAGGAGAACGGGAGTGCAGGCCGACCGTGCAGCAGCATCAGGCCCCGATTGCGTCGACATCATCTGGGCCACCCACCCTCCTCCCCCTCCCCCTCCTCCACCCTCCCTCCTCCTCCTCCTCCTCCCCCTCCTCCTCCTCCTCCACCTCCTCCACCTCCTCCTCCTCCTCCTCCTCCTCCTCCTCCTCCTCCTCCTCCTCCTCCCCCGCCTCCCCCTCCTCCTCCTCCTCCTCCTCCTCCTCCTCCTCCTCCTCCTCCTCCTCCTCGGGTCGCCTGCGGCCCTGGGGGAGACCGTGCAGCTCTGGGTCTCGGTCCGCTCCTTTGCTCGTTGCTCAGGGGGGCCTCCTCGTGGCCGAGGCTCGCCGCGGCCCGAGAAGCCAGACCGTGCCTGCTGCAGTTGCTGCTTGACACACCGTTTCAGTTACGCTAGGGCTCCCAACTTCGCGCTTCGCGCTGCGCGAAGCGCGAAGCGCGAATAACTTCGCGCTCTCGCGCCGCCCTCCCAAAGGGAGAATAGGAGGACGAGGAGGAGGGGGAGAAGGAACGAGGACCGCGAAGCGCGAAGCGCGAATAACTTCGCGCCCTCGAGGGAGCCCTTACAGTTGCTGCTTGACACACCGTTTCAGTTACGCCACCTCCCCTCCTCCCTGTGCAGACGCAGCGTTGGTCACGAATTGCTCAGCATCGTGCGGGGCCCTCAAGGGTCCCAGAGGTATTCGCTACTCGTTTGACAAGAACCGTACATCAAAGTACTGTTGGAAAGAAGTTTAACGAGCAGTTACCCTGGCTCCCTGCGGCTACCTCATGCGACGTTGGCAGCAGGGGCCAGGTTGACCCTCTGGAGGGCCTTGGCTGCGGCCCCTGTGCACAGAACATGACATGTGCAATTTTCCCTGGAAGTAGAAATTCGCCACTTCGTTAGCCTCCAGAGGGGTGTTGCGAATACCAGGGGCCACTGCTGCACTGTTATGAAGCAGTCGTGAGTATAGCACTCACGGGACAAACAGACAACATGGCGTCAATGGTGTGCGTATCGTATCGTATCCTCCTCCTCCTCCCCCTTCTCCTCCTCCTCCTCTTGCGACGACGACGAAGACTGCCCTCGGACGAATCGGAACAAACCCCTTCACCAATACCTGGAGGATGGACTCCCCAGCCGTCAGGTGCAGCTGCCAGGTCACTTGCGGCAGTTGCGTGATCAGGCCCAACACGGAGGCCATGTACTCCACCTGCCCGGACCCAATTGCGCTGAAATGCAGCATGGTCGGTGAACGAGCTCGGCTTACTCTGGTAATTATTATCCCCCTCTCTTCTCCCATACTGGTATCTCTTCCCCCTCCCTCTCCCTCTCCCTCTCCCTCTCCTCCTCCTCCTCCTCCTCCTCCTCCTCCTCCTCCTCCTCCTCCTCCTCTTCCTCATCCTCCTCCTCACACGTAACCGAACGCCACGTGTCTGTCCTCATCGCCCGGCCAGCTGGAACCGCACAGCGGCGACGATCGAATGAGCAGCTCGCTCTTCGAGAACTTCATATCCCCTGACCGATATCAGCCGGTGGTAGAGCAGAGTAGCGGCAGCAGGGACATTGAGAGAGTCAACTACCAGCAGGTGTGCCAGAGCTGACCCCATTGAGCTGGCAGGATCGGGAAAACGAACTCAAGCCTCCCCGTCCGCTCTGTCTAAGGTTCGAGCCCCAGGACAGGTTTGAGCCTTGCGCCAGGATTGCTACGGATATCCTCCCCTTCCTCCTCCTTTTCCTTCTCCTCCTCCTCCTCCTACTCCTCCCCCTCCCCCTTCTCCTCCTTGCTCGGCAACCAGTTGCGCAGCATCTCAGCGGGATATCCACCACACTCGGGCAAGCGCACGGCAGCACTGACAATGTGCCAGTGGGGGAAGCGGCGAGACGAAGCCGAGAGACCAGGATGATTTGTACGGCGAGACGACAGAAAAGCAGGGACGAGGAGAGAGGAGGAGGAGGCGGAGGAGGAGGAGGAGGAGGAGGTGGGAGACCTCATCATCCGTCCTTCTCCCCCGTCCTACCAGTGGTAGTGGTGGTGGAGACTTGGTCCATCATCATGGACAGCGTGTCGCGCCAAAGCGTGGTGGGCCAGAACCAGCTGCGCGACGCGCTGAACCAAAGTTCCTGACCGTACGGTTGTGCCGCTGTCTCTTTGTCTGGGGCGTTGCTCAATTGGGGGGGTTGATTACAGGGGGGAGGGCAAGTGCACATCTCGGGCCCCAAAAGCTTGTTTGGGCCCCAAAAGGGCCCCTGTGGGGGCACGAAAGGGCCCTTTTTCTGCAGCCCTCGCTGTCCCCCCCCCCCAACTATCGCCTCCCTATTTCGCGACGCCCGGCGGCCGTTCGAGACGATCCAGGCACTCCCGGAACGCCGTCGGCGAGGCGCAGCTGAGGGAAAACACCCCAGACCTGGAGAACCGCAGAGAACGATCGAAAACGTCCGAAAACCTCAAACCGCGAGCCCCAAAACCTGAAACCTCGAGCCCAAAAGCCTCGTGCATGCCATTGCTTTTTTGTCTTCTGTCCTTTTAGACGTCAGGCTTAGCCACAAGCTCCCAGCCGAGAATCCTCGGCAGGGAGCCGGGGCCCGCGGGCGCCGCCACGCGGAGACGCCACACGGACGCGTTGGGCACGGAGCCGCGCGGCCGCTCCTCGCAGACGGCCATCGCGAGGATCGGGGGGCCCAACGGGGGTGGATTCTTCAGGTCGCCTCCTCCTTCTCCTCATCCTCCTCCTCCTCCTCCTCCTCCTCCTCCTCCTCCTCCCCCGCCTTCCCCTTCTCCTCGCCCCTCCTGTTCCTTCTCCTCCTTGTCCTCCTCCTCCTCCTCCTCCTCATCATCATCATCATCAGCATCATCATCCTCACCATCATCAGAATCATCATCGTCATCATCATCACCATCGTCATCAGCATCAGCATCATCATCATCATCATCATCATCATCATCATCTCCCATCCCTTCGTCCTCACCCCTCCACCTCCTAGTCCTCCTCCTCCTCCTCCAGCAGCAGCATCACCAGTATGAAACATCATCAGCAGCAGCAGCATCACCATCCTCAACATCACCACCACCATAATCACAACCAGTATCAGCATGGTCATCATAAGAGTCATCAAAATCATCATCAGCAGCATAAGCTTCTTCTTCATCACCGACAGTTACAACCACAACGACGACAACAACAACAAGCACACCACCAACAACAAAACAACAACAGCAACAACAACAACACCAACAACAACAGCAACAGCAACAGCAACAGCAACAACAACCAAAACAACAACCACAGCAGCAACAGCAACATCATGAGCAATCACGATGCCAACGACAACAACAACAACGACAACAACAACTACAACAGTTATAGACAATACAACACAACAACGACGACAACAGCAGCAACAACAATAATCTTAAGACTGTTCGCCCTTATATGCTCGAGCGTCCAATAACGCGTATTTCCCAAACCCTCGATACCCGCCCTCTTCGTCTTCGATCAAACCCCTTTTGGGGGGTATACCTTCCTTCCCTGCAGGCGGGGCCCCGGCAAGCGGCGGGGCGGCCGCGGACCGTCGGCCTGGCCAGCGGCAGCGCTGATCGGCGGGGCGGCCGCGGACCGTCGACCCGACCCCAAGAGGGACGGCCAGGGGACCGACCACGACGACGACGACGACGACGAAAACGACGACGACGACAACGTCGAAGACGACGGCGACGACGAGCGAAAGCGAGCGAGAGCGAGAGAGAACGCCAGCAGGGCCACGAAGGGCACGAAGTAGGCCACGAAGGGCGACAGCGGGGACACGAAGGGAATGCGTATGGGGCCACGAAGAACGCGAACGAGCGGGGGCCACGAAGTGCAGATAATGCGGGGCCACAGAAGGCAACTATGGGGCCACTGAGGGTAGCAACTGGGCCACGTAGGACAGTGAGGGGGACACAAATGGCGACAGCGGAGCCACGAAGGGCATGCACATGGGGCACAACGGGCGCGACTCCTGGGTGCCTGGGTGTCGGGAGCGCGGCGCTTGGGCAACTTGCAGGACATTCCAACGCAAGGCTATTCTTCAGTAAGTTGCAAGCAAGTCTCCAGCGAGAGCGCGACTCCAGAGCGCCGGGAGAGCGATTGCTGAATAAATTTTAAGGAAGTCCCAAGCGAGAGGGCGATTCCTGAAAACAATGCGAGGAAGTCTCGGGCGGGAGCGGGGGTCCTGGCTAAATTGTAAGGAAGTCTCAAGCGAGAGCCGTTGTTGTTGTTGTTGTAACCTGGGGGCCAGGGGCCCAGTTTGAGCATCAAGATTTCCCCTGTCAAAAAACAAGGTGCGTGCGTCGAGGGGCACACTTTGATTGAGAAAAAACAGTATGCACCGGTGGGGGGGATCAATAATAATCATTCTTCAGAACTGAAAATTCAACAACCATAACAACAACAACAACAACAACAACAACAACAACAACAACAACAACAACAACAACAACAGCAACAGCAACAGCAACAGCAACAACAACAACAGTAGCAACAGCAACAGCAGCACCAGCAGCAACAAAAACAACAAACACAGCTACCTTCCGTCGCGTTCACAACTCGAGGGGCTCCGGGGACATCCCCCTCCTTCCACCCGGCCCCCTTCGGACCCCCCGGGGAGGAAGCTGCGGAACCACAGCGAGTGGCCCACCACGGCGAAGCGCTCCAGCGGGCACCGCCACACGAACGACAAGAAGCCTTCCAGCCGGCGCTGCAGGTCCCGGGACGACGTGTACGCGTCCTTCCTCACGCGCGGCCCAGCGAACACGTTGAAGCCTGTGGGGGCGGGGGGGGGGCAAAAACAGACGCGCGCGGGAATCAATGTTCGACGTTGGCGCTGCTTGTGGAGGCGCGAGCGGGGAGCACGAGGGGGGGCCACAGATCTGGCCGGAACCGTCGCGTTCCCCCGACACGACGACGGCAGCACGCGATCGGAGCTCACCAGATTTTCGGAACCATGACTTGTATTCGCTGCGGGCTTGACGCACAAAAGCGCGCGAGAAACCTGCAGCATCCCTGCCTAGGCCGCCCCACAGAACACGGGAGGCGGGCCCTGAGCAGGCTTCAGAAAGGTGGAGTACCAGCTGTCAGGTCTAAGGAGACCGACAGAATTACAGACCAGAACAGTTGAAGAGCCAATGGCTGGAAACAAAAAAAACTCCTGGGGTGCGTTCTGGCCAAGATCTGGAGGCGAAACATCCGGCCGCGGCGACGAGGGACGCAGCACTCCCGCCACAGCTGGACCTTTGACGACGAAGACACGAGCACTGCGGGTGGGGGGGGTGGGACGACGAGGCCACGTGGGAGAGGACACCCAGGCAGTCTGTGCCCCTCCTCTGCCTCAGTCTACGGTCGGGAACCTTTGCTCAGCGCGTCGCGGCGGCGGCCTCGGCGACACGCGAATTCCTTGCGAGCGGCTAGCGAGTCGCTCCGCTCTGCCGGGCGGTAGGCTGGAAAAGGCTCAGGACAGTGACGCACAGGACTGGGAAGTCGCTAGCGTGTCGCGCCGCATCGTGGTGGGCCAGAACTGGCGGCTCGACACGCTACGAAATCCAACATTCCCGACCTTGCAGTCCATGCCCCTCCTCTGCCTCAGCCTGTTGTCCTCCCCCGAGCCTGGCTCCTGAGCGTGCTCTTCCAGGGTCTCCTCCTTCAGGCATTGCACCGAATGCCATGGCACCGCGTCGCCCGGGCCGCCCGTCAGGAACCCCCCGGGCTCGGCCGCGTCCTCCGCGCCGAAGAGCGCTGCGGCGGTCTCCTCTCGGGTCGATCGAATGGGCACAGAGAACCACAACACGTCTTGTTCATTTCGAACCGAGCTCGCTGTCGGCGTCGCCCCAGCCAGTTGTCCATTTGGAGCAGGAGGCCTGCTGCCTAACAGCGGCAGCTGCCAGCTTTGGACAGCATTTGTGATTGGGCACCGCACCCACGTCGTCCATACAGTTAACCTTCACGATAAGCATGCGCGGTGAGGACGCGAGGACCTAAGAGGGCCATGTTGACGTTTTTGCGAACGAGGTTGGCCAGCGAAAGTCACTGAGGATGGGCCGACGGAGCAAGGGAAGGATGCAAGAGTTATATTGCACCCATAGCACTAAAGGACCACATCTCCGAAATAATGATACTGGAGAGAAACCTCAATCATAATTTGTTTGGGGGTTATAGGGCTATCGGGCCATAGGGCAAGAGGGCTAGAGGGCTAGAGGACTAGAGGGCTCTTGGACTGCTGGGCTATAGAGAGGGCTAGAGGGCTCGAGGGCTCGAGGGCTGTAAGGCTATAGGGCTATAGGGCTATAGGGCTGTAGGGCTGTAGGGCCATAGGGCTATAGGGCTATCGGGCTATAAGGCTCTAAGGTTTATTGGGCTACGGGGCACCCGGGCACCAGGGCGGGCCGCCGAAATCGGCGACGAAGCTACTGGGCACCTGGGCACCCGGGCACCAGGGCAGGCCGCCAAAATCGGCGACGCAGCTAACCTAACTATATGAATCCGCTAGGACCCCTACAGAGGCAAGCTCTGATTGGGGAATTTCGAAGACCCAGAAAAGTATCGAAGCAGTGTCGAACGAATATCGCCTCCCAGGGCCCGACGACTCGAGAAAAACCCTCCAGATTCGGTACTTTCTTGGTGCCCGAAATTCTTTCCGGCGGTCAAGGCTTAAAAAAGTTTGAACATCACAATGCAAGGGTATCCTTGGAACGTCGCTAACCATTCCTATGCGGGCTGCCTGTATCCACTTCGGGCGTCCAAGAATCCTCCGCGCGGCGGAGCGGCGAGTGCAGCACCGCCTGCAGCTCTGGCAGCAGCGCCTGGCACGCGGCGCGGACGCTGCCGAGCTCCGCCCTGCCCTCCTCGGACAGCGCCGAGTCCACGCCGACCGCGCACAGCTGGCACGCCGCCCATGGCTGCAGGAGCGAGATCCTGTGGCTGTAGTGGTTGGACATGGACTGCGCGTGGCGAACGAAGTATACCACCTTGGGAGCGAAGCGAAGCGAAGCGAAGCGCCGAAGTCGTGCGCGCTCCACTAGGGAGCCCGCCGGTACCTACTGGGGCATGGCGCAGAGGCCGTGGCTTCGACCATGCATGCCGTGACCGCCCTGGGAGGGGGTCGACATTGGAGGGGGGGGGGCTGCTCAAGGGGGGGGGGGGGGAACACGTGCCCTGGCATCGGCGGTGCGCCTGTGGTGGATCGGAGAGAGGCTCCCGAGCACAGGCCGCACAACTTCTGGGCGGGGTGGGGAACCCAGGCCCGGGCGGGCGAGGAGCGGGCGATCAAGGATGGTGCTGGTTCCCCTGTGAAGGAGCCCTGGGACACGCAAATAAATAGACACAAATAACAGGACTCCCCATATTTTCTTGTATTTTCTTGGTTTTTGTCTTCCCCCCCACTACCCATATTTTCCCATATTTTCCTTGGGGTCGACGATCAATTGTGTCTGTGTGTTTTTTCCCCTCCTGACCCTGGGCCCGCCTCCCCCCGTCGGCGCCCCCCCCCTGAGAGGGTTCCACAGAGTAGAAGCCGGCAGGCAGGGCTACGCCAGCTCCTGTCCAAGGCTGCAGGGCAGGCGTCCTGGCCTGGCAGCGACTCGCTTGAACTTGCAGCGTGTCCTAAGAAGCGTTTTCTCACTGGCACCCCATAGACGAAACAAAAAAAAAACTAAACGTGTGGCGGTCCGCGCAGATTTCTTGGATCTGCGCTGGAAGCCCCCCTCCCCATGGCGCGCGGAGTGCGCCAGGAGCGGCGCCGGATGCGCCGCCGGGGGGGGGGGCCAGCGCGGATCCAAGAAATCCGCGCAGAGCGTCAAAAGCTTATGCATATGGCGTCATTTCTGCTTCGACCCCAGTCCGCCGCGACCGGTTCTGCGGGTCCTGGTGCCCCGCAGGGGCCCCCAAAGGGCTGAGAGCGGCCCGAGACCGTCCGTGGGGACGCTGTCACGGCGAGAGGGGCGGGGGAAACCTCCAAACATCAGCAAAAACGGCCGACACCTTGTGCCAAGAGGAACCCCAAATAATTCACGACGAGAGCAGGCGGGGGGGCCTTGCAGCCCCCACTCGCGGCAGCGCCGGGCGCGCGCTCGGCGGCCTCCATTCGAGGAGCAAGAACTTGCGTAAACAGAAACGTTCGGAGGTCCGCGCTGATTGCGTGGGTCCGCGCTGGACCCCACCCATTCCTGGCGCGCGGAGCGCGCCAAGGGCGGCGCCAGAAGCGCCACCAGGGGGGCCCCAGCACCGATCCAAGAAATCCGCGCGGACCGTCGAATGCTTATTTCCCGAAGCAGTGCTTGCACTTATGGGGGTTTGACCCGTTCCCCGAACGGTGCTTGCACTCAGCGGTTCTCACTCTGGCCATCGCTCAGACGTCCATTCCCTGTGTTTTTGTTTTCCGGTTTCGTGCGCGGCTCTTTCGCCAAATGATCAAGGATGCTCCTCGATGGCCCTCGCCCAAAGAAAGATGCACACGTCCGAGCGATGCCAAGTCACTTGTCCTCTAAGGAGCTGGGCCTGCGTGGTGGACTGGCGGCCCCGTGGTCGCCGTCGCCGCCCCGCCGCACCCTCGTCGCCGCCCGGCGGTCTGGCGGTTCCGTGTGCGCCGTCGCCGCCCCGTCGCCGCCCGATGTACATTGCACCGTCATGAGATCGACCCCCCCCCCGTCCTACTTGTCAAAAAACAACGCAACGTCGACGATTTCCTTGCCAACGTGTGCTTTCTCTTCGTCGGCGTTGCGAATCGCGTAGCGGGATGGGACGCGGCGCACATCGCGCGGGGACGTCTGCTCGTCAACATGGACTTTCTTGTCGTCGACGCTGCGGCCCGTCGGGTTGAGGAGGGGCGGCAAGTCAGAATGCCTCAATCAAGTGCGGTTCAAGCAAGTGCCTCAGGAGACCCCAAAGACGAAAAAAGGCGCCCAGGAGCCCCTCAATTAATGGCCCCCCTTTTCGTATCGCAATTTGCATATGACTCTGCCCCATCGTCCATCGTAGATATGAAGTCGTTCCATCCAAGGCAGGCCGGCATCGTCCCCCCCTCATCCTCAGCAAAAGAAGTATACGAGCGCACTCGATGATCACACATCATATGTTCAATATTCCCTAGCAACAAATGGGACGAAATGCGCACGCGAGCCTCGTCGCGCGCGCATGCGGAAATCTTTCGAAAACTGGGGGTTGCGCAAGGATGCCAAAGTTGATCCCCCCGAAAGCATACAACAAATCGTTTCGCAACAAGACTGTTCAACAAAAAGCCTGCGCTCGTGCTTAGATTCTTGAGAAAATCTTAGAATGTGCAACATGCTCATCAGTTGCTACCACACGGGCCTCTCGCGCGCGCATGTCGAAATCGCTCGAACGCCCTTGTGCGCGTGCTGTCGCAAAAATCCCTTGCAACAAATGGGAAATGGGACGAAGTGCGCTCGTCGCGCGCGTATGCGGGATTTCTTAACACAGGAATAAAGGAACGTAGGGATTTCAAAATCGAGTGTCCCGAAAACAAAAAATTATCCCAGTGCGACCCTACCTAGGAGTTGGAGCCCCTAGGAAAGCAGCATTAGTAGTAGCAGTAAAGCTAAGCTAACGCTAAGCTACAGCTAAGCTACAGCTAAGCTAAAGCTAAGCTAAAGCTAAGCTAAAGCTAAGCTAAGCTAAAGCTAAGCTAAAGCTAAGCTAAAGCTAAGCTAAAGCTAAGCGAAAGCTAAGCTTACGCTAAGCTAACGCTAAGCTAACGCTAAGCTGAAGCTAAGCTAAAGCTGAGCTACAGTTGAGCTGCAGCTAAGTTAAATCTAAGCTAAAGCTAAGCTAAAGCTAAGCTAAAGCTAAAGCTAAAGCTAACACTAAGCTGAAGCTAAGCTAAAGCTAAGTTAGAGCTAAGCTTACGCTAAGCTAACGCTAAGCTGAAGCTAAGCTGAAGCTAAGCCAACGCTAAGCTAAAGTTAAGCTAAAGCTAAGCTAAAGCTAAGCTAAAGCTAAGCTAAATCTAAACTAAAGCTGAGCTAAAGCTAAGCTAAAGCTAATAAGCTAAAGCTAAGCTAAAGCTAAGCTAAAGCTAAAGCTCAAGCTAAAGCTAAAGCTAAAGCTCCCAGGGGACTGGGGGAACCGCGGGGCGGGGACTGGGGGAACCGCCCGGGGCGCTTTACACTGCCCGGCCCCTTTAAGCTAAGAGAGTAAGAACCCTTCTAGGCAGAGCCTAGGTAGGGAAAAAGCATTAGCGTGGCGAAGGGCCCAACCATATGCAGATGTGAACAACGCAAGTGTAAGTATCGTCTTCGGTGGAGCCCATTTCTGGGGACATGAAACGTGTGAGGGGTGTGCCGAAATGGGTGGCGCGGAGGCATGTGGGCAACGCCACTGAGGCCATCGGTGGAGCTCCAAGTGGGGCCCCAAAACGTGTGAGGGGCGTGCCGAAATGGATGGCGGAGACCCGTCTGGGCACCGCCATTGGGGCGTTCGGTCGAGCTCCCTATGCTAGGGCTCCCAACTTCGCGCTTCGCGCTGCGCGAAGCGCGAAGCGCGAATAACTTCGCGCTCTCGCGCCGCCCTCCCAAAGGGAGAATAGGAGGACGAGGAGGAGGGGGAGAAGGAACGAGGACCGCGAAGCGCGAATAACTTCGCGCCCTCGAGGGAGCCCTTGCCTATGGGGCCACGAAGCGTGTGCGGGGTGTGCCGACAAGGGTGGCGGGGACGCATGTGGGCTGCGCCACTGGGACCTTCGGTGGGCCCCTGATGGAGCCACGAAACGTGCGAGGGGCGTGCCGCCATGGGCGGCGGGGACGCATGTGGGCTGCGCCACTGAGACCTTCGGTGGGCCCCTGATGGAGCCACGAAACGTGTGAGGGGCGTGCCGCCATGGGCGGCGGGGACGCATGCGGGCTGCGCCACGGGAACCTTCGGTGGAGCTCCTCTGGAGACACGACGCGGTGGCGGGGGCGCATGCGGGCTACGCCATTGGGACACTCGGTGGAGCTCCGATGGGGCCACGAAACGTATGAAGGTTCGATCAAAATCAATGGCGGGGACGCATGCGGACTGCGCAACTGGGGCCTTCGGCGGAGCCCCCCTGGGGCCACGAAACGCGTGAGAGGCGTGCCGAAATGGCGGGGGGGACGCATGCGGACTGCGCCACTGGGACATTCGGTGGGGCCCCTTATGGAGACACGAAGCGTGTGAGGGGCATGCCGACCTTCTATGGCGGGGACGCATGCAGGCTGCGCCACGGGAACCGTCGGAGGAGCCCCTATGGAGCCACGACACGTGTGAGGGGTATGCCGACATGGGTGGCGCGGACACATGTGGACACCGCCACTGGGGCCTTCGGTGGAGCTCCAAGTGGGGCCGACATGGGTGGCGGGGACGCATGCGGGCTGCGCCATTGAGACATTCGGTAGAGCTCCGATGGGGCCACGAAACGTGTGAGGGGTGTGCCGAAAGTGGTGGCGCGGACGCATGCGGGCTGCGCCACTGGGACATTCGGCGGAACCCCCTTCGGGGCCACGAAACATGTGAGGGGCGTGCCGCCATGGGCGGCGGGAACGCACGCGGGGCTGCGCCGCGGGGGCCCTCGGCACAGCTCGTATAGGGGCCATGAGACGTACGAGGGGTGCACCGAAAGAAAAACATGCGGAGGGCAGAGGCACGGATGGGAGGAGGGAGGAGGGAGGGGGAGGAGGAAGGAGACGGGGCACTGTCTGTTCAAAACGAGAGCTCAACACCACAAAATGGTTGAGAAAACGAATGGCTTTGCAACATCAGCGTTCAAACATGCCGGCTCCCGTGCTCCTGCAAGCGCTTACAAACATCCTCGGTTTATCAGGATGTTCAATAATTCGGCCAAACGGGCTTCTCGCACCGCATGCCGACATCAGTCGAACGCCCTTGCCCTCGTGCTGTGGGGGGGCACGATCCGCATCAAATGATCACAGTGATGGGGCCGAACGATCATTCACTGTCTCTGGGCGCGTGGCAGACTGGAGGTTCTGCGGTGCAGATTGTTGAGTTCTCACTACTGAAAACAACGATTGTTGTGTTTTCAATTGAAGCGCCCATCCTGGGGCTCGCACCCTTTTCTTATCGCGGGAAATGTTGAAAATCAGAAGTGGGTTGTTGCCCCCCCCCGTTTACAACAACAGCGGTTCCCGCCTGATGCGTCCTCACAGTTCATTCGCAGATCGCGCTACCGCGCGGGTCGCTCTCACAACATATGCAGAAATCGCGGTCTCGCATGGAACTTCCCGTCAAGGTATTCAGGCGTCGCGCCTCCAACCCTTAGGAATCACGTTGTCGATCGGGCCTCTCTCGCGATTTACCTGTGAATCGCGCTATGGCTCGACACTTCCTCGCGGTTCATGTTCACGCTTCGGCAACCCGCCTGCTCGACCTGGCCGTCTGGGCCCGCTTTCCAGACCCGCCTGTTAGGGTCTACCCGCCCGATCTGCCCATCTGGTTCCGCCGCGTGCTTTCTGTTCCTAGCCCGCCCCCTGATGATTTCTTTCGTGTTCCATCCTACCCCCCTCGTTTTTCCATCCGCCCTGTCTTCCCCTGTTTTAGGGACTGCGCCAACTACGCGCTGCAGGTAGGGAAGATATACCCCCAAAGGGGGCACGATCGAATATGAATAGGGCGGGTACCGAGGGTTTGATATATACGCGTCGAAGAGCATTCGAGCAAGTAGAAGCGAGCAGTCTAGAAAATGATTGTTGCCATTGTTGTTGTCGTAGTCCCCCCCGCGACCGGGCTCGCGACCCACCCGCGACCCCCCCGCGACCCACCCGCGACCCGCCCGCGACCCAACCGCGACCCACCCGCGACACAACCGCGGCCCACCCCGCGACCCGCCCGCGACCCGCCCGCGACCCACCCGCGACCCACCCGCGACCCTGCCCGCGACCCACCTGCGACCCACCCGCGACCCATCCGCGACCAACCCGCGACTCACCCCGCGACCCACCCACATTGCTTTAACGAAAAAATCGGCGCCTGCGGCGGGCTCAATGCATATGTGGTTCGTTGTTTTTCTTATATATACACGCATTAAAAGTGTTATACATATTTCTTTATTTAATTTTTCTGATAAAACCCTACGACGGGTGTCTTCAGAGCCTCGCACACTGCCGACGTCCTCGCCGCCCCCCTAAGTTTATCCACAACTGCAAGGTGCCACATACAACGCGGGTCACTCTCGTGCGTCGGCCGCGCGCGCATGTAGAACTCGTTCCAAAACCTGCATCACCGACGCGAGGACGCCGTCATCGTCGTCGGCGTGATCAGCATCGGCGCCGTCACTGGCCTTGCCGTCGTCGACATCACCATCGTCACTAAAATCGCGCTACTACCATAATCGCGCCTACCATTGTCGACGTTGCCATGATACCGCGCGGGCCCAAGTCGCCGATTCGCACGGAAGTGCCCGCTAAAAAATGCCCAGCGGTCAGCGCCACCGCGGCCGCGTCGGTCGCGCAAAACTAGCTGGCCGCTTCGCGCGCGAGCATGCAATGGGTAGCGCGGCCACAGAGATGCACCAGCCAACGCCCAGCACCCATCGCAATCGCCACCGCATGGGTTTTGCAAACCAAATTGCGGGTGGATGGGCGGACGGGGTGGTTGCGCAAGCAGTGGAATTGACAACGCACTGCAAACAGAAATGAATTCTCCTTTCTAAAATGAATTAGACTCTACCCGCCCCTCCCCCCGGGATTACTGCCCCCTTTTCGTACTGCGTTTTGAACATGATTCTGCCCCATCGTCGATCATACATATCAGTTCATATGATCCGCGCGCACTCGTTTATCACAAATCATCCATGTTCAAGAACCCCTTGCAAACAAAAAATAGCCTGGTGAAGGGCCCAACCATATGCAGTTGAGACTACCGCAGTTGTGAATATTGTCATCGGTGACGCCGAAATGGGTGGCGCGGGCGCATGTGGACACCGCCACTGGGGCCTTCGGTGGGGTTCCCTATGGGGCCACGAAGCGCGTGAGAGGTGTACCGACATGGGTGGCGCGGACGCATGTGGACACCGCCACTGGGGCCTTCGGTGGGGCTCCCTATGGGGCCAACAAACGTGTGAGCGGTGCGCCGACATGGGTGGCGCGGACACATGTGGACACCGCCGCTGGGGCTTTCGGTGGAGCTTCCTATGTTGCCACGAAACGTGTGAAGGTGCGCCGAAATTGGTGGCGCGGACGCATGTGGACACCGCCACTGGGGCTTTCGGTGGAGCTTCCTATGTTGCCACGAAACGTGTGAGGGTGCGCCGAAATTGGTGGCGCGGACGCATGTGGAAACCGCCACTGGGGCCTTCGGTGGAGCTCCCTATGGGGCCATGAAACGTGTGAAGGGTGCGCCGGCATGGGTGGCGCGGACGCATGTAGACACCGCCACTGGGGCCTTCGGTGGAGCTCCCTATGGGGCCACGAAACGTGTGAGTGGTGCGCCGACATGGGTGGCGCGGACGCATGTGGACACCGCCACTGGGGCCTTCGGTGGAGCTCCCTATGGGGCCATGAAACCTGTGAGGGCGCGGACGCATGTGGACACCGCCACTGGGGCCTTCGGTAGAACTCCCTATGGGGCCACGAAACGCCTGACGAGTGTACCGAAATTGGTGGCGCGGACGCATGTGGACACCGCAACAGGGGCCTTCGGTGGGGCTCCCTATGGGGCCAAGAAACGTGTGAGTGGTGCGCCGAAATGGATGGCGCGGACACGTGTGGACACCGCAACTGGGGCCTTCGGTGGAGCTCCCTGTGGGGCCACGAAACGCGTGAGGCTCCCTGTCGGGCCACGAATCGCGTGAGGAGAGTGCCGAAATGGATGGCACAGACGCGTGTGGACAACTCCACTGGGGCCTTCGGTGGAGTTCCCTATGGGGCCCCGAAACGTGTGACGAGTGTGCCACAATGGGGCGGCGACGAAACCGATGATGATGATGATGATGATGATGATGATGATGACGACAATGATGATGATGATGATGATGATGATGATTATGATGATGATGGTGATGGTGATGACGATGATGACGAAGAGGATGATGATGATGATGAAGATGATGATGATCACGACGGTGGTGGGCAGAGGAAGGAGGGGGAGGAGGAGAGGACAAGGAGAGGAGAGGAACGGGGGGCACCGCCTCCTCAAAACGAGGACCCAACACCACAGGATGGTTGGGAAAAAAACGAAGTGCACACGCGCGCGTCGTCGCGCGCGCATGCTGGAATAGTTAAAAACAAACGTTTGGCTTCGTATCGGTCCACCATTGTGTGGTGCAAAGTACATGCGGTTCTGTCCCATCGCCCATCCAAAATATGAATTCATACCACCCACACCCAGCAAGTTCCGACCACCCCCGCCATCCTCGGAAAAAACACACGATGCGCGCACACTCGGTTCATCAAATACCATAAGTTTCTAAGAATCCTTTGCAACAAATGTGACGAAGTGCGAACGCGCGCGTCGTCGCGCGCGCAATACGAAATTCTTCAAAAGCCCGAGGTTGCGGAAGGATTTCAAAATCGAGTACCCAGAACACAAACACACACACACACAAAACACACATGGCTTCGCAACACGGATTTTCAATATATCTATACGCAATAGTCACTCACTCATATATATATATACACATATAAGAAACCGAAGAAAAATATGAGAGAACATAAACAACAAAAACATCAAACATAACAAAAAAATGGGCGCGCGCCTGGCAAACTCCTACGAACAGCACGGGTTTTCAACATGCTCCAAGCAAATAATACCAACCGGGCTTCGCGCGCGCGCGCATGTCCAAATCGTTCGAACGCGTGTGCGCGCGTGCCGTCGCGAGAACCTTTGCAACACATGGGACGAAGTGCGCACGCGCGCGTCGTCGCGCGCGCATGCCGAAATCCTTCAAAAACCTTCGGTGTCATACCAATATCAAAACCGAGCGTCCAAAACACATCCAAAAACACAGGGCTTCGTAACACGGATGTTCAACGGAAGCGTGCGCGCGCGCTCTTGCGAATTCCGACGAAAACCACCAGATGTTCAACAGGCTCATGGAATTCAGCCAAGCGGGCCTCTGGCGCCGCATGCCGATATCATCCGCACTCCCTTGCGCGCGTGCTGGGGGGGCACGCGTTGTGTCAAATAAAACCATGCGAACCACTCTCGCGCGTCGGCCGCGCGCGCATGTCGAACTCTTTCCAAAACCTTCATCACCGACGCGAGGACGCCGTCATCGTCGTCGGCGTGATGCGTCGGCGGCGCCGAACTAGCTGGCCGCTGCGCGCGCGTGCTAGGGTTGGTGCGGCCGCAGAGATGCACCAGCCAACGCCAAGCATGCATCGCAACCGCCACTGCATGGGTTTTGCAAACCAAGTTGCTGGTGGATGGGTGGGATGTTTGCAAGAGCATAGGATTTGTCAACTCATGGGTAAAACCCCATTCTCCGTTCAAAAATAAGACTAGACTTTACCCCCCCGGAGATAACGGTACACCTTTTCGCATTGCAATTTACATATGATTCTGTACACTCGTCCATCCTCAATACGAATTCAGAATGTCCCATCCCGGCTGGTACCACTCCCCCCCGCCATCCTCTGCAAAAAACTGTATGCGCGCACTCTCGCTTTATAAAAAAATCACAAGTTTTCACGAATCACAAGTTATACATATATATATATATAGACATATATATATATATAACAAAAATAAAAAAATGGACGAAAAGCGTACGCGCGCGTCGTGGCGCGCGCATGCCGGAATCCTTCAAGAACCTTCTTTTTCGGAAGAATTGCAAAATCTAGTTCCCAAAGAACAGTCAAAAGCACATGGCTTCGCAACAATAATTTCCTAATCAAGCTTACGCGCGCTTCTTGCGAAACCTTCAGCAAGCATAGTTTTTCAAGATTTCGGGGGGGGATTTTTTTTATATTTATAGTAATATTAATAAATAATGTATATATATAACAACAACAAAAAACAAAAAACAAAAAAAAAAAAAAAAAAAAAAAAAAAAAAAAAAAAAAAAAAAAAAAAAAAAAAAAAAAAAAAAAAAAAAAAAAAAAAAAAAAAAAAAAAACGGGCTTCGCGCGCGCGGATGCCGAAATCTTTCGAACGCCCTTGCGCGCGTGCCGTCGCGAGAACCCTCTGCACAAAAAAAAACCGAAGTGCGTACGCGCGCGTCGTCGCGCGCGCACGCGGGAATCCTTCAAAAACCTTCGGTTTCGAAAGGATGTCAAAATCGTGGTTTCGCAACACGGATTTTCAACAAAAGCGTGCGCGCGCGTTCTTGCGACGTCGTCGTCGCCGTCGTCGCCGTCCTCCCTCCTCCCTCGTCCTCCCTCCTCCCTCGTCGTCGTCGTCGTCGTCGTCGTCGCCGTCCTCGTTGAAGCCTTCGGTGTAGCTCCCTATGGGGCCACGAAGCGTGTGAGGGCGCGGACGCATCTTGACACCGCCACAGGGGCCTCCGTTGGAACTCCCTATGGAGCCACGAAAAGCCTGAAACGTATACCGAAATGGGTGGCGCGGACGCATGTGGACACCGCCACTGAGGCCTTCGGCGGGGCTCCCTATGGGGCCAAGAAACGTGTGAACGGTGCGCCGAAATGGGTGGCGCGGACACATGTGGACACCGCCACTGGGGACTTCGGTGGAGTTCCCTGTGGGGCCACGAAACGCGTGAGGGGTGTGCCGACATGGATGGCGCGGATGCGTGTGGACACCGCCACTGGGGCCTTCGGTGGAACTCCCTATGGGGCCACGAAACGTGTGAGGGGTGCGCCGGAATGGGTGTCGCGGACGCATGTGGACACCGCCACTGGGGCCTTCGGTGGAGCTCCCGTGGGGCCACGAAGCGTGTGAGGGGTGCGCCGACATATGTGGCGCGGACGCATGTGAGCACCGCCACTGGGGCCTTCGGTGGGGCTCCCTGTAGGGCCACGAAACGCGTGAGGGATGTGCCGAAATGGATAGCGTAAACGCATGTGGTCACCGCCACTGGGGCCTTCGCTGGAACTCCTTATGGGGCCCACGAAACGTGTGACGGGTGTGCCACAATGAGGCGGCGCCGAAACTGATGAGGATGATGATGATGATGATGACGATGAGGATGAGGATGATTATTATGATGATGATGATGATGATGATGATGATGATGATGATGATGATGATGATTATGACAATGATGACGATGGTGATGGGCAGAGGGAAGACGGGGAGGAGGACAGGAGGAGGAGAGGAGAGGAACAAGGGCACCGTCTCCTCGAAACGAGGACCCAACACCACAGGATGGTTGGGAAAAAAACAAAGTGCACGCACGCGTCGTCGCGCGCGCATGCCAGAATCGTGAAAAAAAACATTTGGCTTCGTATCGGTACACCACTTTGTGGTGCAAAGTACATGCGGTTCTGTCCCATCGTCCATCCAAAATTTGAATTCACACCACCCCAACCCAGCAAGTTACGACCGCCCCCGGCATCCTCGGCAAAACACACGATGCGCGCACACTCGTTCATCAAAAACTTTAAGTTGTTTTAAGAACCCCTTGCAACAAATGTGACAAAGTGCACACGCGCGCGTCGTCGCGCGCGCACAACGAAATCCTTCAAACACCTTAGGTTGCGGAAAGATTTCAAAATCGTGTATCCAAAACACAGACACACACAAAACACACACACATGGTTTCGCAACACGGATTGTCCATATATTTACATACCGCTGTCACTCATTTATACATATATATAAGAACGAAGGCGACTAATAATATGACATAACATAAACAAAAAATTGGGCGCACGCCCTGGCACACTCTTACGAATATTATGGTTTTCCCCAACACGTTCAGACAAATAGTGCCAACCGGACTTCGCGCGCGCGCATGTCGAAATCGTTCGAACGCCTGTGCGCGCGTGCCGTCGCGAAAACCTTTGCAACACATGGGACGACGTGCGCACGCGCGCGTCGTCGCGCGCGCATGCCGAAATCCTTCAAACATCTTCTATGTCAGACCACTGTCAAAACCGAGCGTCCAAACACATACAAAAACACAGGGTTTCGCAACACGGATGTTCAACGAAAGCGTGCGCGCGCTCTTGCGAATTCGGACGAAAACCACCAGATGTTCAATATGTTCATGGAATTCTGCCAAGCAGGCCTCTGGCGCCGCAGGCCGACATCATCCACACTCCCTTGCGCGCGTGCTGGGGGGGGGGGCACGCTTTGTGTCAAATAAAACCATGCGAGCAACTCTCGCGCGTCGGCCGCGCGCGCATGTCGAACTCTTTCCAACATCTGCATCGCCTACGCGAGGACGCCGTCATCGTCGTCGGCGTGATCAGCATCAGCGCTCGCACTGGCCGCGCCTTCGTCAGTGCGAGCATCGTCAACGGCATCGCATCGCCACTATCATCATCGCGTCTACCATAACCGGCGTTGCCATAATACCGCGCCCGCCCGATTTGCCGACTCGCAGTGAAATGCCCGCTGGGATGAGCCCAGCGGTCAACGCCACCGCAGTCGCGTCGGTGGTGCCTAACTAGCTGGCCGCTGCGCACACGTGCTAGGGTTGGCGCGGCCGCAGAGATGCACCAGTCAACGCCAAGCATGCATCGCAATCGCCATTGCACGGGTTTTGCCAACCATGTTGCGGATGGGTCGGTGGGTGGGATGTTTGCAAGAGCATGGGATGCGTCAACTCCTCGTCCTCGTCCTCGTCCTCCGCGATGCGGCCGTGCTCGACCCGCGGTTCGTGTTGATGATGTGCACGCATGGAAACCTGAATCAAACCTTGGGGATGAGGAGAAGAGCGGTGGAAAGCCGGGGGGGGGAGCGAGGAACCGGGAACAGGATACCCCGGGGAGCCGACGGGGAGCACTGTCATCATCGGAGGAGGAGGAGGAGGAGGAGGAGGAGGAGGAGGAGGAGGAGGAGGAGGAGGAAGGGGGCCCGAGGGGGGGCTGATGACAATGGGTGTCGGCCCCCCTTCCCGTGGATAGGGTCGTAGTTGTCACTCCGAGAACACGTGCTTTTATACATTGCCCCCCGTGCCATCGGTGTCACGGGTACCACCCACTCGCTGCGGTCAGCTAGTCGCCCCCGCCTGCGCTGCTGTCGGCGCCGCCCGCCCCTGGGCCCGCCGCCGCCGGGCGGCGCCGGGGCGCGTTGCCCCGGCCCTTCTTGCCCTTGCCGTCGCGGCCCTTGCCTTTGCCTTTGCCCTCGCCCTTGCCCTTGGGCCGGCGGAGCCCTAGGCCGACGCCCCCGCCGCCCTGGCCGCGGCCCTTGCCCTTAGCACGCTCAGTGGGGGTCTTCTCGTTGTACACGAGGACCCGACGGGGGAGCTGCTGGCCCTCGGCCAGCGGCGGGGCGGCAGCGCCGCCAACCGCCAGGCCCGCTGCGCGGCGCAAGGGGTGGTCGAGCACCCGCAGGGCGGACTGCACCTCCAAGCTCTCTTTGGAGAGCGTCAGACGCATCCGGAAGGTGCCAGGCACCCTCACACGCGCGTTGTCCACGTCCGACCACCTCTCCTGGGAGCAGACACCCTCAATCACTCCAGGCACGCTCAGCGCGGCCTCGATCTTGTCCACCGCGTCAGCCACTGGGCGGTTCAGGGCCTGGCCCTGGGCCGGCGCCGGCGCCGCCGCAGGCGCAGCGGCCGCCGCTGGGGGGTCTGCTGGCGCTGCGGCTGCTGCGGGGGCCACCACCGCGGCGTCGACAGCCATCGGAACCGTGAGCCCTAGCTGGTCCCGAAGCGTCTGGCCCACTGCTGCGCCCCAAGCCTCCTCGAGGTCGCGCCACTCTCCGCCCGGGGCCTTCTGGTTCCACAGGGTTTCACACGCGTCGCACCCGTCGAAGACGACAGTTGTGCTCTTCATGGCCCCGTCGACGCGCCTGCTCAACCCCGCCTGGGACACCCCAAGCGCGTCCACACGGTTCGACAGGGTCGAAAGCGCCTGGTTGACCTCATGCCTGCGGGCCGTCGACATGGCCGCTGGTGGCGGTGCTGCCTGGCCTTGCGAGTGGGTGGTTGCGCGGCCGGCGCCGCGGGCGAGGGGGGCGGGGCGGCCGGGCGCCGTGTAAGCCAGCGTCGGCGCGCGACCTCTCACTACTATCCTTCTTCCCCCCTGTCCTTCCTACAAAGACACCCGTCACTCAGTGGCGCCACAACGCCACCAAATGGAAAAGGGGGGAGAGAGAAAGGGAGGGGACGAACAGCAGGGGCAGGGGCAGGGGAAGGGAAGGACAGGGGTGGAAGGGGAGGGAGGGGCAAGGGGGAGGGGAAGGAAGGGGAGGGGCACGGGGGGGAGAAGGGGAGGAGAGGGAAAGGGAGGGCCCCAGTGGCGGGCTGAAGGGGTGGAAGATCCGGCCGCCATCCCTGCCCGCCCGTCCGCCGCCGACCGCTGGAGGGGGGTCCGTCCGGAGAGGGAGAACGGGAAATCGGCATTCGGTTTCCTCAACCAGTCCTGACCGTGTCCCGACCCCCTCTTCCCCCGCGCGCAACGGGATGCCCCTGCCGCGGGGGGGCTGGGGGGAGCAGGCGGCCAGAGTAGTCCGGCGCCGGGCGCAGAAGGGCGCCCCCCCCCCCGATGGTCCTTAAAGAAGGCCATCGATCGGCGCTGGGGCCATCGGCCCAAAAGCGCGGCATATTGACCTGTTGCACCGCAAGGGACTGGGAGCCTGGGATGGACAGAGACCAGGCGAGAACCCCCTCGCAACCTGCGACCACGGCCGCGCCCTTTCGCGGCCGCCTTGCCTTTGGCCTTGGCACGCACCACAACTCGTGCGCCCCGTGCTGCCTGGGCCTTAGCCTTGGCCCTGCCTAGCCAGCCCGCCCCGTGGGCGCGCGGCTTGGCTTTGGCACGAGCTTTAGCCCTAGCCTGGGCCTTGGCTCTTGCACCGCAACCAATGGCCCTAGGTTTGGCGTTCGCTTTGGCCTTAGCCGCCGCCGGTTGTTGGCCAACCGCTGCCGGCGCAGCCCCGTCTCCCTGCGGACGCGCCGCGGCTCCCGCAGGGGGGGCACCTTTGCGCCTCGCTTCATGCGTGGAACATTGCTTACTAAGTGTGCCGCTTGGCGCTGGCGGGAAGACGTGGCCACACTCCCGACACGCGCGGTTGGCTATAGTTCCCTCCCCCTGCACCGGCGCTCATGGCCGAAGCGGGCGCTGCTGCTTGCGTACTTCTGGATGAGGACGCCGCACTTGCGACATTTCTCGCACCCGTCTAGGATCACCGCCCCTGCGGCGGTGCACCGGCGCACGTGGCCCTGGAAATCCTTAATGAGCACGCGGGCGCCACACTTACGGTAAATATCAACTTCGTGCCACTCGAGATCACGAACGGGCGGCGGCGGCGCTGTGAGGCGCCGTGACATATTCGACACCATGCCTTCTCGTCCGTAGTCCGCTGCTTTGTCGGCCAGCTCATTGTCGTGCTCGCCCGTGTGTCCGTACACGTGCTCCCACGTGATGCGCCTCCGCTCGGATACCTGCCACGTTATCTCTTGGGCGGCTTCGGCCAGCTCCCCGTTGGACTGGGCCCCCCAAGTTCCACGTGCGATGTTGGCCGCGTACTCTGAGTCGTAACGAATGTGCACCGGCGTGTCCCCATTATCCGGCGCCTCCTCCAGAAGCCAGCGCATGGTCTCGCCAATGGCAGATAGTTCGGCCGTGTTGTTGGTACGTGTGCGGGCGCCAATCCAACGATGATCCCACGCTTGTGCAATGACGGGTGCGTGCAGCACCACGTCGGGTATCCTCCCCATAGTGCCCGGGCCGTTGTATCGGAAAACTACGGAGCCCCAGCCTGCCTCTCCGTCCGATCCAGACCCATCCGTGGCGATCCACCAGTCCTCGGGCGGTGCCGGGTGGGGGCCGTACTGAACATGCATCCAACGCCCTTCCGTGGTCTGCAGAGCACGCTGGAATTCCAGACGCGCCGGACAGCGGGGCTCATGATACTGTAGCCGGGTCCCCAGGTACTGCTTATTGTATACAGTCGGGGCAATAATGCGCCCAAGTGGTCACCAACCCCGGGTCCCGCATGGCGCGATGCTCGTCGTAATGAAACCGTAACTGGTCCCCTGCATTGAAGTGCTTCTCGCAGCCCGGCACTGGGCACGCGTACCTTCCATCGGCCGCTCCTGCTGCCGCAGCGCCCACCCCCCCTCCCGGAGGAGGGGGAGGGGGAGGAACTGGGGGAGGGGGGGGGCAGGAAACGGGGGGGCGCCCGGAGGGCCATCCACAACTAATTTTGGATCGTCGCTGGGCAGGGGCGCTCCCGGGCGCCATTGGTTCACTAGTGCCCGATACTCATTCGTCACTTCGATGGCCGGAAACGCCCGGTCGACGGCGCGCCTCCAAGCCTGCCGGCCGGTGGCCTTTCTGAACCAGTCGCGTTCGTGGATTCCCATGCGCTGAATCCCACGACCCAACCAAAAGCACTGCCAAGAGCACCAGTTGCACTCGTCACATCTACGACCGGCGACCCAACCGAACAACACTTGTTTCGGCACCCTGCAGGCCGGCATTTGGGCAACGTGACCAAGCCATTACATGGCTAGGCGAGTGATCTGGTCCTCGATAGTCCTCCAGCGGGAGGCGCGATACATTGCGGCGTCAGTAATCGAATGCTCCTCCATGGCCCACACATCCATCCCGAACTCTCTCCTGACCCCGTAGTTGGCCACTCGTTGCAACCTGAGCAGATCCGCCTTGCTCCAGGAGCGTGACCGGCAGCCCGAGAGCAGGGATGTAATGGCACACTGCTGGGCCACTGAAAGCCGCGTATAAATATCGACGCCACTCGTCCTTCCACGGCCGTGGGCCGTGCCCTGCGACCATCCTTTGGCGATGGTGCGGATTAACCCTTTGGTGGCAATAACCCGGCGAGCCGTGTCGGCCGTTTGGAGGCCGACTTCATGATGGATCCCTCCAAGGTGCTTTAGTTGTGAAACCTCATGTTCGCGACGCACATCATGTGGTGACCGCTGGTGGCCGCTGATATACGACCGTTCCGTTTTGCCAGCGTTTACCCTTTCCTCCCAGTCTGACATAGTCGTCACCAGCAGGGGTTCCGACGTACGCATCTCTGCGGCAAAACCCGCTATCATTGCGTCGTCGGCGAAAGCGACGTCTCCGAGCACCATAGCGCGTTAGGAGCTCGATTTCCCTTTCTCCGTGATCTCCTGGTGCCGTTCCCGGGCCTTCTTTTGTAGGTGCCCGTCAATCTCGTATACTCCCATGGAACCCCGGGGGTCAGACCCGACGCTGCCGCCGAGCGCTTGCGTCGGCCCCTGAAGTCTTTCAGCACCGCGTCGTGGAACACGTTGAATAAAGGTGGGCTCGACGGGCACCCCTCCCGAAGGCCGCGTTTGGGGTGCCATTCTTCCGACGCGCCGCCCAACGCACGCACCTTGCAGTGCTTTGCATCCCCGGCGGACATCCTCTCAACTCTAGTAGCCGCCACAGAGCTGGACGGCACACCCGAGGGTATGCTTTTTCGATGTCCAGAAAAGACAACACTATTGGATCGCCCCGTGTCATGGAAGACGCTTCCTCGATCAGTCTGCGCGTCACCTGCAGAGCGTCGTCGGTCCCACGCCCTCTCCGAAAGCCCGATTGCCCCTCGCCCAGGAACTCCTCGGACCACTGGGACACCCGCGAGGCGACAACTCACGCTAGTAATTTGGACCCAACGGAGAGAAGCGTTATGCCTCTCCAAGTGTTCTTGTCCTTGCGGTTGCCCTTTTTCTTCCACAGCGGCACTGCGAGTCCAGTGCGCCATTCTGCCGGCCACCCGGCGGCTTCCTCCTCCTCCTCCCCTTCTGCGGCCAACGTCCACATTCGTCTCACAGTGGCAAACGCGTGCTGCCAGATTTCATTGCCACCAAGCCGGAGGGCTTCAGCGACGAAACCGTCCTCACCCGGTTGTTTGCCAGTTTTCATCTTGGCAACACAACGATCTAGTGCCAGATCCGTTGGGACTGCGTCAAGCCAACTCGCTGTCAACGGCGATTTTGGCATTGACTCCCATACCTGGTCAGCCACTCGGCCGACATCGCCGGATATTCTTTCGAAGTGCCGTCGCCAGTCGGCTCGTTCCTCGTCAGTGCCCGCTACGCTGACGCGCCCAAGGGGGCGCCGGCGTCGGCCCGAGCGGAGTTCGTTGAACAGCCTGTAAAGTGACGCTTGGCCCCCTCGGTGAGCGGCTTCGGACGCCCGCCTCTCGATGTCTTCCCAGTATGTCCGCTCCCAATTTCTGAGCGTGCGACGGCGGACGCGGGCAGCTTCCCGCTTCGCTTGGAGCGCCGCGGCTGACGTGGAGGCCTCTGACAAAGACCACAAGCCACGAGCCTCCTCCACTTTGGCGTCCAATCTGCGCTTCTCCTGCTCATGCCCCCTCAGCCAGGGGATCTGGTGCCGAACAGGTCGGGCACCTAACACATCCATCCCTGCAATTTGGGCCACCTCACAGATCGCCCGCCACGTCGGCGGGCTAGCGCCGGCATCCCCGAACAACTCCGTGACTCGGGAAGCAAAACGTTCCCGAAGTTGTTTCGCTGATTTACTAGACCCGACCATGCTCGGGTAGTTCGGCGAATTGCCCGCCGAGCCAGACCTCGGACTCTGGGCTCCGCGTTTCCACCATGCTCCCCCGAGACGGATGCCGATCTCTACAGGGTCGTGGTCTGTATATACCGCCCAGGCGATGGCACCGTCGTCTCTGGTCCGGGGCCCGGCTCTACGCTGCCGCCTCCGCGCCCGCCGGGACACGCCCAGTTCAGGCCCCGACGCAAAATGTAGCGTCCGACACGCGCGGGTGCGCCATCGATCCCGAGTACGAGTAAAGAAGTGAACCAATTGGTGGCCCGTCCGGAAACGGGGGTGCCACCACGTGCACGCTTCCCTCTGTGGGAACGCTGCACTCGGGGCAAAGCGCCCCTCCTCCTTACAATATTCCAGTAATTCCCTCCCGCCGTCAGTGCGGCGAGGCGCCCCATGGGATCCCAGCACAGCCGTTTTCTCGGGGCCCCTGCAGGGGCCGAGCTCGGCGTCGAAGTCTCCGCCCATGACCCACACGTTGTCGGCGCCTCTGCTGCGCTCTTCTACATGGGAGATCTCCTCATAGAATCGATCGCGAGCACGAGCGTAGCGAGGGCCTGAACAGGGCGCGTAGCAGGCCACTAGCGTGAGGCCTCTTTGCGCACCCTGTCTGGGAAACATGATAGACACACACCTCGTCCCCTTCCGTTCCTCCCCCCCTTTCACCACTACCTGCCCCCCTCCTTTCCTCCATTCTTCCGTGAGTCGTGGACCCAACGCAATTCCTACCTTTCCTCTGATGACACCCGTCCAGACTACGCCCTCGTAGTCAAATTCTCTCACTCCGTTGTCAGGGAAACTGAGATCCGATAGCAGGCAAAAGTCCCAATGTCTGGCAGTCATGAGCGCGAGCAAACAGTCTGTCTTCATGAGTTGTTGCGCTCCGCCTGTGGCCCCCCGGCACCTGGTGTTCCAGGTGCCGCCTCGGAGGTACGTGCACTCCCCCTTGCTCACGGCGCGACGGCGCCGGGAGGCTCTACGGAGCAGGAACAGTCTGCGCATAGCCATCGCCCGTCTCTGTTTCCTCCTACGTGTTTTCTTGGCTTTCCTGTGCGCTTTCCTGCGAGCGTTCCTCCGCTGGTTTCTCGTCACATCATCACACGACTGCATAGGGTCCGTGTTGATGGGCACAGCACCAGAAAACCCACTGGACGAACCAACTCCAACTGCTGGGTCGCCTGGACCATGGGCACCCCCAGCCTGCCCCCCGGATGGGGCCGAGAGAGAAAGAGCCGGAGCTCCAACCGCCCTCTCAGGCATGTTACCCGGGGAGGTTTGAGCAATCCCGCCCCCCAGCCAACCCGATAGGACCCGTGAGGAGGAGCTCCCGGAGGACCGAACCGAAGACGCAAGCCGAGAGACACCGAGCCCCCCCCCGTCCGTCTCCCAATAGGGGGCGCCCTCTTGTAGAGGGCGTGGGTTAGCCGTGTCCATTGGCTCCACCCTCCAACAGAGCAGAAAAAGGATTCCCATAAGGAGCCAGTTTGGCACGTTGCCCCTGCTGCGGCCGTTCTGCATGTGTACCTTGGAGGAGGAGGAGGAGGAGGAGGAGGAGGAGGAGGAGGAGGAGTAGGAGGGGGAGGAGGAAGAAGACGAAGACAAGCCACACGATGAAGTTGCAGAACTGCGTGGAGGCCCATGCTCGAGCAGCAGATGTGTCAACTCCTGGGTAAAAACCAATTGCACCACGGAGGGTGCACCACGCAGCATGCTAGAACACACTGTTTGGGGCCCACGTTGGCGAAGAGGTTGCTGCCAGATTTGATTTTTCAGCCCGCGGCCCCCAGCCGCTCCAGCAGCAACTCCAGTTCCTCCTCCCAGTCCGGCTCGGAGCCCGGCGCGCCCGAGCCGCTGCCGCCCTCGTCCTCCGAGCCCGGCGCGCTAGTTGCGGCGGCGGCCGCGGCGGCCATGCCCGAGCGCGGCCGCAGCAAGGGGTGGCCTGGCTGTCACTCCCTGGCCGGCGGCCCAGGGGGTGCCCGAGACCCGGGCGTTGCAGTTTCCTCTCGCTGGGCGTCTGGCTGGCAGAGTTCTCTTGCGCTGCGGCCCGAGCCCTCGAGCACAAGAGGCGACGGTCCCGCGCGCAGGCTCCCGCACACAGAGGCGCGCAAGCACGCACGCACGACGATACGTGCAGACGCGTGCGCGTAAGCACGCTGCTCGCGCGGCACGCAGCACCAGACACGGCACGGCCGCGCGTGCAGACGGAAGACTATGAATCAAGAGCGAAGCCCAGGAAGGGAAAACGAGATGCGGCTGGGCGCGCCCACGCGCAGGGTCCACCACGAACACACACACACACACGCACATGTGCACGCGCACACACACACACATACACACACAAACACGCACACACACACACAAACAAGTTAATAAACACCACACACGCAAACAAACAAACAAACGAGCGAGCAAGCAAGCAAACGAACAAACAAACAAACACCACACCACACACACACAAACAAACAAGCATTTTTCGGCCGTCGCGCCGCGCGGAAGGCGCCCGCCAAGTAGCCAAAAGAGAAGCCAGGAAACGTCGAGACGGCCGAGCCCTCACGGGGCAGCGGCTGGGCGCGGCGCCAGGGCGCCGGGGCAGCGAGGCGGCGGGCAGGCGGCGGCGAGGGGCGGGGCGAAGGCGGGGCAGCAGGAGGGGCGCCGCGCCAGTCTTCGGCGGGCAGAGCGGACGGCCGCCGGGCGGGCAGCAGCGAGGAGCGGCAGGGCCTCGTCGTCGTCGCCGTCGCCGTCGCCGTCGCCGTCGCCGCCGCCGCCGCCGCCGCCGCCGCCGCCGTGGGGGTGGCGGCTGGGCGCGACCTGGAGGCCAGCAGGCTGGAGGGGCGGAGGGGCGAGAGGGGCGAACGGAGGGGCGTGGGCGAGGCGGCGGGCCGGAGGGGCGAGAGGGCAGGATCCCAGGGGGGGGGGGCTGGCGCAAGGGGATCGAGGAGGGCAGGCCCCCCGCGCGGCCGGCGGGGGCGGCGGCCAGGCGGTCACCGCCGAGGGCCATCCCAGGAGGTCGAGCCCCAGACATGATCGCGTCGCGGAAGGATCAGGACGGGCAGTTTTTGGTACTTTTTTCGGCCTCGGGGGGCCGTCGCCGGGCCTCGGGAGCGTCCAAAAACGACTCGGGCCGAAGAACCGGTCCCGAGAAAGGGTCGGGACTTTCAAGGATCCCCGATTGAAACAATCAGGACGTCGCATGTCTGGGGCCAGGCCTGGGAGTGCGGGCGTCGCTGGCGCGAGGCAGCGGCAAGGCGATCGCCGCGCCAGGGGCCCATCCAGGAGAGCGAGCCAACCCTGGGAGGGTGGGACCTCCTGGAGGACGGCAGCGCCCATCGGATGGCCCCGCGACGCAGGACGCGGGCACGCCGAGATTGAAGGACAAATGGCAGACATAATAGCGGATGGGCCGGCACGCCGGAAACGGAAGATAAGCGCGGGCCCCTGATAACGGACATCGGATGGGCCCGCGTGCCGAAACTTGGTAGGCAAGCTGTGGGATATGGTAGCGCCTGGGCGGGCACGCCGACATGGATGGGGACTTGGCACTTTCCTGTGAGGTACGTGAGGTGCTGGCGCTGGAGATTGCGCGTGAGGGCACGGATGAAAAAGGAGGGGCAGCCGGCGGGGCGGGGAAGCCACAAATAGACATGAGGCTTCCAGCACGCCCACGGGTCGCGCGGCCCCTCGCGGCGAAGAGAACCCTGCCCAGCGACCAGCGGTGTAGCGCCCCAGACCCGATCCCGCATGGAACGCCCAGGCCCCGCTGAGGGGGGTCGACGCCAGGGCCCGGAGGGTCGGCTCTTTTGGGTGACCCAGAAGGGGATCTAGCTGAAAGCTAGGGCTCCCAACTTCGCGTTTCGCGCTCCGCGAAGCGCGAAGCGCGAATAACTTCGCGCTCTCGCGCCGCCCTCCCAAAGGGAGAATAGGAGGACGAGGAGGAGGGGGAGAAGGAAAGAGGACCGCGAAGCGCGAAGCGCGAATAACTTCGCGCCCTCGAGGGAGCCCTTGTTTTGGGTGACCCAGAAGGGGATCTAGCTGAAAGGGGGTGGTGAAATAGGCTCGGGGCAATTGTATTGCAGATGCACTGCGCCAGAGAATTGCATTGCATTGTATTGCAAGAAATCCATTGCACGCGAACATCCAGCAATAGATTTGCGTCCCGGAGTGTATTGCACGCCCCAAATGCATTGCAACACCACAAATCTATCGCACCAAATCTAGTGCACCACCTCCTTTTCGCTGGACCCCCTTCTGGGTCAACCCAAGTTCTGGGGTAACCACTCGAAGTAGACGGCGTCGTCCGAAAGGGAAACCGCGGTGACGTCGCGATGGTGGCGCCGGCTCTGAGGAGGGGTCCTGGCAAAGTGCGTCGTCTTCGTCGAAAGCGGAGGCGCAGGGGGCAGCGCAGGCCGCTGCAGACGAAGCAACGCCGGCGACGACGTTGGGAGCTCCCTGAGCTGGGGTCTTGGCCGCGGGTGGCACAGCAAGGGTCGCGGGGTGAGCCGATGGGCCTGCCGACCACCAGCAACGACCGGCGGGCGTGTGAAGCGCAAGCACCGCCGCTATCCAGCGAACAACGGAAATGTGGACCATGCGGGGGGCGTGGTGGCCCGCCGGGGGGGACCGCCTGGGGGACAGGGCGGGTGGCCCGGGCCTGCGGTCTCGCGTGGGCAGGCCAAAAGGAAACGAAAGAGTGCACACGCACACACACACACATACACTCACAGTCACACGCACACGCACACGCACACGCACGCGCACGCGCACGCGCACACACGCACACACACACGCACACGCACACGCACACACACACGCACACACACACGCACACACACACACACACACCCACGCACGCACGCACGCGCACGCGCACGCGCACGCGCACGCGCACGCGCACGCGCACGCGCACGCGCACGCGCACGCACACGCACACGCACACGCACACGCACACGCACACGCACACGCACACGCACACGCACACGCACACGCACACGCACACGCACACGCACGCACACGCACACGCACACACACACACTTGCATTCTTACACGCTAACACACACTAATACACACGAGCACATAGTAACACACACTAACACACTTGCACACTTGTTGCACACTTTAACACTTATGCACTTACACACTTACACACTTACTCACTTACAGACCAACAAACCTGCACACTTACACACATCTACCCACATATACACACACACTCTCACACACACACACACGTACACACACGTGTACAAACTTACACGCAATTACACACATTTGCACACATTCACACACATCTACACACATTTACACAGGTTTACACACATATACTTAATTACACCCTGCCACACCTACACAATCACACACGTACACACTTACGCACACTTACACATTCACACACTTACGCATTTACACACTTACACACAGGCACACACTTACACAATTACACACTAACACATTTACACACATACACGCTTACACGCTTACACACGAACACACACACACAAGCACACTTACTTTTCAGGCGTTGCGGCCCTGCGCGCGGCGACGAGGCGTAGTAAGCCGACCGCAGGCAGTGGATCGCGCGCGTCTACACCCGGCGAGCTTCGCCAACTGGGGCTGGAAGGCGGGAAAAGCGAGTAAGCCAGCGCGGAAGGCGGGGAGACAGCGCGAACCGACAAGGAGTGCGCAAGGAGCGACGGGAAAAATCGTTTTAGGTCGGGCCTGTCCCCTCTACAGGCCGATTTTCGAAGAACAATTCAACATAGCCCAGAAAAAATTACCCTGCGACGTACCCAACCCACGTGCATCAAATGGCAAGAAGACTATGCCAACATTCGCAGGAACAACGACAGTGTAGACGCGGCGATTTGCTGTGCAAGCTACATGGGATGCGCATGCGTTGCAGGATTCACAGGACGACGATCGAAAGAACGAGGATTGAGGCCCCAGGATCGAAGAAGAACGGGTACGGGAACGAGGGGTAGGAGAGGGATGGAATGGAGGGCGGGGGGGGCGAAAGGCCATCGCGGAAGCAACAGCATGCATGGAGAAGGTCAGGCGGGGAATAGGACGACGACGAAAATGGCGGGAGGAGACAGAAGACTGCCGCGTTTTCCAAGTGCGAGCAAAACCCGCAGCGCTGCCTGCGCCATGTCGTCGCAGAGTTCCACATGATAAAACTTGTTTAGAGTGCAAGGAACGAGCGAGGCGTAGCTCGCCCGCTAGCTTCTCCGCCTCCTTCCCGCGCATTTCAGCGCGGGAGCTGAACGCTCGCAGGCGCGCCGCCAGGTCTGCGGGCGGCCCGCGGGAAAGAAACTCAAGGCCGGGGTCGCGCATCATCAATCGGTTGTCCATCGTCCAAAGTTGCACTGGCGACGTACTGGTTGAACGCGGAGCGAGCAGCATCACGCGCGTGCCTGAACGCCACGCAGGTACAGTGCACGCGCGATTGGGACTTCAGGTCGATCACGCGCGTCTCCACCAGGCTTGGCAACACCACGCGACTGAGGATCTCACTGCGGTCTGCCATGCTGCTGTCCGCGAATGCAATGCGCTGCCTGCAAGTAAGGCGGCGGCGTCCACTTGTCTCAGAAGATGTTCCCGCGGGCCCGAAGGGCGACCGCCAGCTCGAGCCGCGGCGCCGGCAGGCCAGATAAGGATCATGCAACAGCAAAGACGATGACAGAGCAACGAGGTATCGGCGAGTGCATGACCGGCCTCCGTTTCCTGCACTTCTTTCCTGTAGTTCCCCTAGCTCATCGAGCTCAGCAGATGTTTCTGCGGGCCCGAAGGACGACCGCCAGCTCGAGTCGCAGCGCCGACGAGCTGCATGCACATCAGGCAACACCCCAGGAGACACTGGCACACAACGATTTGACGTCAGTCAGTGCCAGACCACTCCATGTCTAGTTCCTCGCACACATACAGTCGATCGCAGATGCGGGATAATCGAAGTAGAATGACGGGTCCAATCTGCGTCCGCGTAGGACGTCACTATGCTGGACCCCGCAGCAGGTTTCGAAAGTGGCGACAGTTTCGTGGGCCCCACAGCAGCCCTCGAAAGTGGCGACAGTTTCACAGATCGCAGCCCCCCAGGGATGGCGAGGTCTAATCTGAGTCCCCGTAGGACGTCACTCCGCTGGCCCCCCAAGCAGCCTTCGAAAGTGGCGACAGTTTCACAGATCGCAGCCCCCCAGGGATGGCGAGGTCTAATCTGTATCCCCGTAGGGCGTCACTCCGCTGGGCCCCCCACGCAGCCTTCGAAAGTGGCGACAGTTTCACAGATCGCAGCCCCCCAGGGATGGCGAGGTCTAATATGAATCCCCGTAGGGCGTCACTCCGCTGGGCCCCCCAGCAGCCCTCGAAAGTGGCGACAATTTCACAGATCGCAGCCCCCCAGGAATGGCGAGGTCTAATCTGAATTCCCGTAGGGCGTCACTCCGCTGAACCCCCCAGCAGCCCTCGAAAGTGGCGACAGTTTCACAGATCGCAGCCCCCCAGGGATGGCGAGGTCTAATCTGAGTTCCCGTAGGGCGTCGCTCCGCTGGGCCCCCCAGCAGCCCTCGAAAGTGACGACAGTTCCACAGATCGCAGCCCCCCAGGGATGGCGAGGTCTAATCTGAATCCCCGTAGGGCGTCAGTGTCGCAGATCGCAGCCCCCCAGGGATGGCGAGGTCTAATCTGAATCTGCGTGGTGCCTCACTCCGCTGGACCCACCCTCAGCCCTCGAATGTGGCGACAGTTTCGCAGATCGCAGCCCCCCAAGGATGGCGAGGTCTAATCTGAATCTGCGTGGTGCCTCACTCCGCTGGACCCACCAGCAGCCCTCGAATGTGGCGTCAGTGTCGCAGATCGCAGCCCCCCAGGGATGGCGAGGTCTAATCTGAATCTGCGTGGTGCCTCACTCCGCTGGACCCACCAGCAGCCCTCGAAAGTGACGACAGTTTCGCAGATCGCAGCCCCCCAGGGACGGCGAGGTCTAATCTGAATCTGCGTGGTGCCTCACTCCGCTGGACCCACCAGCAGCCCTCGAAAGTGACGACAATTTCGCAGATCGCAAACCCCCAGGGATGGCGAGGTCTAATCTGAATCTGCGTGGTGCCTCACTCCGCTGGACCCACCAGCAGCCCTCGAAAGTCGAGGTCTAATCTGAATCTGCGTGGTGCCTCACTCCGCTGGACCCACCAGCAGCCCTCGAAAGTGACGACAGTTTCGCAGATCGCAGCCCCCCAGGGATGGCGAGGTCTAATCTGAATCTGCGTGGTGCCTCACTCCGCTGGACCCACCAGCAGCCCTCGAAAGTGGTGACAGTTTCGCAGATCGCAGCCCCCCAGGGATGGCGAGGTCTAATCTGAATCTGCGTGGTGCCTCACTCCGCTGGACCCACCAGCAGCCCTCGAAAGTGGTGACAGTTTCGCAGATCGCAGCCCCAAAGGGATGACGTAAAAGGCAAGAGAGAAGAGGAGGAACGAAGAGAGGAGGAGAAGGGAAGCAATAGAGGAGGAGCGAAGAGAGGAGAAGGGATGCAAGAGAGAAGAGGAGGAGCGAAGAGAGGCGGAGAAGGGAAGCAAGAGAGGAGAGGAAGAGGGAAGAGAGGAGGAGGAGGCGGGAAAGAAGGAAGGTGGAGACCGCAGTGCTCCATTCAAAACGAGTACCCAACGCAGGAGGGTTTGGGGAAAAAACTCAAGCATGCCCCCCCAAAAAAACAAATCCTCCTGTAGAAGGACAGGCCCGACTTAAAAGCGAGCTGCGAGGCCGCAAAGAGTCGCACGGCGAAAGAACCGTGCAGGCTGGCGGAGCTGGGCGGCTCGCCGGAAACGGCCGCGGCCGTGACGGCGTTCCCTCAAGGAACGGCCTTGGCCCGCCCCCATTGTTGAGGGGGCCCCGAATGGGAGGAGGGTTAGGTCGGGCATGCCCCCCTACAGGCATATTTGTTTTGGCGAAAAATTGGAAATACCCAGAAATGCCCCTGGAAACAGCCCACAAATGCTGAAACAAATCGTCCCCCAATATTGTTTTAACTATTTCTGAATATTCCTCCTGTAGAGGGACATGCCCGACTTAAAAGAAAACCAGGTGACAGGGAAAGGCGAGGCATAGAAGAAGAGAAACACACAAACATAAACTGTTGGCGCCCCGCGCGAATTTCTTGGGTCCGCGCTGGACCCCGGAGCGCGCCAGGGTTGGCGCCGGAGGCGCCGCCGGGGGGGGCCCAGGTGCGGATCCAAGACATCCGCGCGGAGCGCCACAAGTTTGTGATTACGGCGTTTTTTTTCTTCTTCGGAGGCAAGCGAAGACGGACGGAAGGCGGAGAGCGGTGAAGCGACCCAGGACCGCAGCAGTAGCACAGGGGTCGCAGCGACAGATACACACACACGCACGCACGCACGCACGGACGCACGCCTACACACACCCACACACACACACACACACACACACTCACGCACACACGCACACATACACAAACACACTAACACTCACACACGCACACACACACATGGACACACACACACGCACAAACACAAGCACACACACGTCCACACACGCACACACACATCCACACACATCAACACACACACACGCACACGCACACACACACACACAAACACACACCCACACTCACGCGCACACGCCCTCACTCTCACATACACTCACACACAAACAAACACACACACAGAGAATATTCGCACACGCGCACACACGGACACACACACACACGCAAGCACGCATCCACACACACACACACACGCGCGCGCACACACATCCACACACACATCCACACACATACACACACCACACACACACACACGCACGCACGCACACACACACACACTCACACACACACAAACCCACACACACATACCACACATACACACAGACACAGACAGATACTCAGACACACACACACACACACACACACACACACACACACACACACACACACACGCGCACACACACACACCACACACACACACACACACACACACACACACACGCACACACGCACGCACACACACACACACACACACACACTTTCACACACACACACACACCAACCCGCACACACACACATACACACACCACACACACAGACACAAACACACACACACACAACAAAAAAAAACACACCACACACACAGACACAGACACACACACACACGGACACACACACATGGACACACACACACACACACACGCACGGACACTCACACACACACACACACGGATGAGTTGTAGTTAGCAAGATACCCTCGCTCCCGCAGACCAGCTCCGCAAGACGTCACCACCGCTGAATGCCAGGAGATGCGAAGCCTCATTCGCCGATAAGCGTAGGCAATCAAACACTGAAGCAACAAATGAGAAAGAAGATGTCGTGAGTCTTTCCGTATCTTGTCACAAGCACAGTCGAGCGAGGAGCCAATACGTATTTGCGGCCCTTAGGCCTTGAGCGAGCTCCTAAACCTCCCGCTCGGAGGCTTTGAACATAAAGGCTGCCATGTGAATACCAGACGGCAGCTATCTGGTAGGATCACGGCCAGGAGGCACAGGCGAGGGGGAGAGGGAGCAGGGCCACGGCCAAGAGGCAGGAGGACGAAGGCGAGGAAGAGAACAAGCAGGAGAGAGAGGAAGAGGAAGACAGAGAGCCTGCGCTGGCACCCCACCAGGACCCCAAGAGTCCCGAAAACGGCGACGCGCGGATTACCCAACGCTGACAGCCCGAGACATTAGACCAAAAGAAAAGAAACAGAGCATACAGGTTCCGAGCTACTCTCCGAAAGAAATCTCAGGTCTAAAAGCATAGTGTGTAAGAGAATTGCGCCAGAGGATTGAAATGAATGAAGAAGCACACGCACACACACACACATCCCGACCAAAGTGATAAGGGGTGGGATGCTAAAGAAACCGCTGCATCAGGCTCAAGACGTATCTCAAGCCATCACGGACGCAATTAATTATAGCATGCAAAGATCTCACGATCATTAACACTAGTGGCCTAACCAGGCACAGACTCCGATCAAAATGGGTTGGGCTACTGCAGCAAACCACGCCCACGTCTCTCCCACCGTGGGTTGTGTATCCGCCATTATCGATGAGGAAGAGGCAAACGTGTTGCGAGGACGGCCACCGGACAGCTTGGCGGCCGTCTGGAACCACCCCCCAACCTCAGGGAAGACCAGTTGGAGCAAGAGTCGACTGCCAACCAAGGGGAGCATAGTCACTGTCCTTTGGATCGCAAAGGTGAGCATACCCTCGGCTGAGACCCGAGCAAACCCAACAAATATACAAGTCTGATACGCCGTCCATACAGCCACGAATATCGGGATGAGAATTAAGAGGAAACGAAATACTGGCCAGATGTGTTCTGTCGGGTCAGCAGCCACCAACCACGAAGCAGCAGGATGATCTGTTATTCAGCCGATGACAATGTTCTGGAGATCCGTGGCACTCCATGTTCCGTCACGCAGCATTCGGGCATACATGATCTGTCCAACTTTCGTGAAACTGCTCGTTGCGTGGATGTCGGTGGCTGGCATTCCCAAACTCTGAATATTTGTCTGCCACTGTGATAATCCCTTGCACCGCTGAATCTGAGACCACCATTCGCTAAAAGGCATCAGCGCGCCCCCGGCAGACGCAATCTCCTGGGAAAGCTGAACCATGTTCTGGCGCCCGCCGCTGATGCCCAAGATACTCAACGCATGATCATGGCCCGTAGTGGTCATCTGGGTCTTGAGCAGGGTGGATGGGCCAGGAGCCGCAACACCACCGCCAGACGTTGGCAGAATGGGGCTCCCAGCTGCAGGTGTCGGTGTGGTCGGCGTGGTCGCCGCTGGGGTCGATGGTTGCGGGCCCGCTCTGGGCGGGGTGGAAGGTTGTCCTGCCTGGGGTGCGGGCTGAGGCATGCCGAGCATCCGTTCCAACATCTGGCGAATCGCCCTTGAGTCCTCCGCCGTATTGGCAAGGGTGTTGTTGATGCTGCCTATCTGCTGGCCATGGGACTCGACGGTGGTCTGCAAGGTCGCCATGTTGCTCTGGAGCTGCTGGATGACGGGATGGTTGGCTATGGAGGTGTCGGCCTGTGCCGTCGTTGAGCCTGACGCCGTAAGGGCAGTCGAAGTGCCTGACCCAGGTGCGGAGCCAACCAGGCGGTGTAGACGGCCCACCGTCTGCTGCAGTCGGGCGTCTCCTGGAACACTGGATCGGAGGACGTCCGCGAGCGCACCGACAAGCTCACGGGCCGGTTCCGAGGTCGTAGAGACGCCAGTAGTCTGCACGGGAACAGCTGGTGGCGGTTGGGCTGTCACGCCCGAAGTCCCCGGGGTCGTCACAGTCGGCTGCTGCTGAGACTGGGCCAGCGCATTGCCCGGAGCTCCCCGAGGGCTGCGATGTTGTCCACGACGGAGGTCATCTGGCCGAGCATGCTGCTGAAGCCACCGCCGCTGCTGCCTCCGAAGGAGGCGTAGTTGTTGGGACCAGCCCCACCACGTGACCATTGCTGGTTGTAGCGGGGTGCGTAGGGGCCTCCTTGGCGGCCCTGCTGCCCAAGGCCTTTGCCGCCGCCTTTCTTCCGGAACGAGAACATCGCACAGGGTCGGTCGGACGTAGACTTCGGTGAGGACGGGCTGCCGTCGCAACTCGAAGGGTCCTCCGAGCTCTGAGAGAAAAAGGCTGCAAGGGCATTGGGTGAAGCTCGGAGAGAACTACACGTGAGCATCGCAAGTCGGATCGCATTTTCCGCAATTTCCAATCGGGGAGAGGGTGGGATAAGGCCTCGCCAGATCAGTCGAATGTGTGGGCGGGAATAACCCAGTCGGAACATAACCATAAGATCACAGCAAATCAACACAAGCCGGTTATTGTTACAGATTCGGAGGTTCTCCCACCTTCGGATGCGCCCACGAAGTTCAGCGCGTTGCTTTAGGAGAGTAGGTGGGGAAGAGCCCATATAGGGCAGTAGTGATTGTTTGGCTAGCTTAGAGCTGTCCCCCGAGATAGCGTACGCCTCATTCTTGTGCATGATCCAATGGGAGACCTTGTGGATAGTAAAGAAGAATACTGTTTCGAGATAGGGGGCCATAACAGTGTCACCAACGATGGTGGGATCCGTAAAGTCAAAAAAGACCGTTGACGCATAAACCGAATAGACTAGTCGTCGCAAACACTTGGCACAGCACACCTTTGAAGCTAGTAAGATGTCGTCGACATACCTGCCAGTGAGAATAATACTACGTCTTACAGGGTAGCGGGCGCCCATCTGATACTCTAGGTCACTGAGGACCGCGTGCAGAATAAAGCCAATGAGGGGGCCTCCTATGAGGGCCCCTTGGAGCTGTTGCACCATGAGCCCACCTACCAAAAATAGCCGCACCCCCAAGAATCCTCCCAAAGCTCTCCGAAGGCTGCGCACCACCCAGACCGTGCGGTCCCACAGGCGTTGATTGATATGACCTCCAAACTAGGCGTGGGAGCGTTGTGTTCGGAGAACAGTGATACACCGATGGGCCTCAACTTTTGAGAACAGTCTGTCCAGGCAGTCAAGGATTCGCGCCACATCGATCGCCTCACATGCCTGGCCTGCGCCCCCAACCAGGACGCCAGGGAGCCGCATCGGCTGCAAACAACCTCTGCGCAAAGGCGAAGCCACTGTCGGTGCCGAGACCAGATGGCAGCATTGGTCCAGCACACCGGGCACAGCCGTGTCGAGAGAGAGAAAGGACCATCCTGGATTGAACTGGTTGGAGAGGAAAGTAAGGGCACGGCTGACCGATCGGCATAGCGCACGGGATGGTAAACACACAAAGCTGTATATGTTACGAAAGCATCTGCGCTGCGGCTTGGAGCAACGACGTCGGCCGTCGGGCGGGGTCTGGAGGAGAAAAAGAAAAAAAAAAAAGAAAAAAAGAAAAAAAAAAAAAAAAAAAAAAAAAAAAAAAAAAAAAAAAAAAAAAAAAAAAAAAAAAAAAAAAAAAAAAAAAAAAAAAAAAAAAAAAACGCACCAGCACTTCAGCTTGACCGTTGGGTAGATGTACGGGATATGGGATTGGTGTATAGGGCCCTCCCCAGGTATTCGCATGCCCTTGGGAATGGTGTAATCATACAGTTAACGATGCCAAGAGACCACAGCCATCGCAGGGGCATTGATTACCCTCCACCGTGCAAGGGGCCCGAGAGACCATAGCTAACCACCAAGCCAGGTGATATATCCCAGAGACTTTCCACAGAGTGTTCGGATCTTCGTCTTCCACCGTAAACGTGCAAACCTGGCGAGCCTTAGAGGCCCTTTCCTCGAACTTACTTCGTGCTGCTGTCAGGTGTCGGTAGGGTCCTTCTGGCTGGGCCCCTTCAGGGGCGGGCCGTGGAGGCCGTCGATATGGGGCATGCTGGGTCCTATCCAGGCCTTGAGAGGCTAGCCATTTATTGCAAGAGGCTCGGGTATCCTTCGTGCGGGCGCTTGAGGAGGTTGGAGTGAGAAGGGGAATGCGGCCGTTCACAGGGATTCGCTCCATGTCGTCGCCTCGGGCGGCGCGATTGAAGTCATCTAAGGTGAGAGAGGCAAGCTGGTCAAACTGCAAAGTACGAAACGCGCGAGCGATGTCGCACATACCTCCTCGAATGCACGGCGCCGCCTGGACCAAAATCCGCGCTGACTTGGCAGCCCACGCGGCCCAAGCCGGCCTGGTGGGTCGGGCTTGCTGGACCGTGATGGCCAGCCAGCCGCGCGCAGCCGCCACCTCCGAGCTGTGGGAAACTTTGATCACCGTCGGCACAGGGGCGGGCAGTCGCAGACTGTTGAGGTAGGCCTTCAAAGACGATCGAACCCTTATCCGATCCATCCAATGGGGTGCAGAGTTGTGAAATCCCACACATGATACATAATGTCGGAACCATGCCGTCGGCCCCGACAGATGCACCCCCAAGGGATAGCGCGGGGCTGCACAGAGATCCATTTCATCATAAGAACTGTCAGACCCGTTCCCAAGATGTTGAGGGGTCCGTAACCTAAACCCTGCAAGGTCCACCGTTGGAGGGGGCGGTCATAGAGATCGCCGTACTTGTGTTGGAGAAAATGTTGCCACCTATGTCGGCCAGCAGGGTACCTAGAGAAGCCCATATACCTAGCGCAGAGAGACGCCATTCGTCGATCATGCCAAGATTGGTTAAGCACAGCTTGAGCTTCACAATGAGGTAGAGCCTGACGCCTACTGGTTCGGCGCCTGCGCCTTATGGGGGTCTCCCTGCACCTGGCCCGTAGACGCCCAAGCTGGGGATTACTCAAATTGTTAGCGGCAGGTCGCGAGTAGGCAATAAACGCACTCTCCTGGGCGTGGGCTTGGGAGGAAGGCACAGCCGCAAGGAAGAGCATCAGGAGCCACGAGGAGCACCCAGGGGCCAGCAGGAGGTACCGACTGCGCTCCTTAGTTGGGGTCCCATTGGAGATGCAGCGGAGGACCCGTAGGTGCTCGCGGAAGCGCCCAACTCCACCAGAGTGCCCACTTGAGCGCCGCACCATGGAGCCTTCGCCCACATAGAGCCTGTCGGAAACAAGTTGGCACACAAAGCTGAAGGGGGCCCGAGTCGTGCGCCGCGGGCCTCGGCGTAGGATCTGAAATACACTTAGCCTGCAGATATACAAAGGTAAACAGTTCCAACGCACGCAGCAAAGTGGCTTCACCTTTCCGATCAAAGGCTGAGATCAGGCGCGGGGGGGGGGGGGGGGGAGGTCGCGGAGCAACTTGCGGGCCTCCTGCCGCGCCTTGCGCCCACCTGTGAGAAGAGCTCTACTACGACACAACGTTAGAGTTACCGTGAGGGCTGCGACCACTGTCGAGATGCATGGGCGTACGCCTGGTCGTGGGAGGAGCTCGACGAGCTCCTTCTGAACAAGATGCACATAGTCTATATACCGAGTGGATGGAGCCGAAACGAGAATCGGCCATAGACCTGAAGCCAAGACCATAGCCGTCACATCACCATATCGCTGCTGGCTCCGAAGGTCGCTGTAGATGGAGATCTTGGTGGGCCATCCAACTGTCGCCCGAAGTTCCTGCATCACTGCGGGGAGGATCTGGGGTCCAGGTAGTGCCGTAAGAGACTGACGCGTATTCATATGAACGCGGATATACTCATCACATTCACTCTGGAGATTACCTGCACAGCCACGTATACACATGAAAAAGAGGAGTGGTCGAAGCGGGAGTCGGGGGCGGAGTATGGCAAGTATGGTAAGTATGGCAAGGATCGCCTCCATCAGGAGGCAAGTACATGTTGTCACCGAAGAAGTTACCTGTCGGACAACCAGTGGCCATATTCCAACCATTGTTGAAATTGATCTTGATACCACTGGGTGGACGAAGTCGGCGTGGGCCTGTTGCACTTCTTCAAGAGTCATATACATGGCCCTGGTCGTCTCGTTGTATATTCTGTGTGCCCGCCATGTGGTCATATTGACCGTAGATATTTGATTCGGCCATCTGCTGCCTGAGCTGGTAAATTCGCCAACTCTAAATGCCAGTCCTCGGTCTAAAAGTAACTGTTCCATCAGCACGTCGGAAGAATGAAGGTATATGTATACATGGATTATGTAGGCGGGGTGCGGTACACACTGTCTCGTAGGATCGGCGCCCCGCACTCCCCGCGTCACACTTGGATGCGTTGTAGTTAGCAAGATACCCAGGCTCCCGCAGACCAGCTCCCCAAGACGTCACCACCGCTGAGTGCCAGGAGAAGCGCAGCCTCAATCGCCGATAGGCGTAGGCAGTCAAACACTGAAGCAACAAATGAGAAAGAAGATGTCGTGAGTCTTTCCGTATCTTGTCACAAGCACAGTCGAGCGAGGAGCCGATACGTCTTTGCGGCCCTTAGGCCTTGAGCGAGCTCCTGACCCCCCCGCTCGGAAGCTTTGAACATAAAGGCTGCCATGTGAATACCACACGGCAGCTATCTGGTAGGATCACGGCCAGGAGGCACAGGCGAGGGGGAGAGGGAGCAGGGCCACGGCCAAGAGGCAGGAGGACGAAGGCGAGGAAGAGAACAAGCAGGAGAGAGAGGAAGAGGAAGACAGAGAGCCTGCGCTGGCACTCCACCAGGATCCCAGGAGTCCCGAAAACGGCGACGCGCGGATTACCCAACGCTGACAGCCCGAGACATTAGACCAAAAGAAAAGAAATAGAGCATACAGGTTCCGAGCTACTGTCCGAGAGAAATCTCACGCCTAAAAGCATACTGTGTGCTGAGAATTGCGTCAGAGGACTGAAATGAATGAAAAACACACGCGCACACATAATATATATATATATATATAGTTTTCGGTCGTCGCGCCCCGGCGGCAACGGCGTTGGGCGCAGGGCCGGCGGCCGAACGCGCGGCAAGTGGAAGGAAGGATGAGAAAGAGAGGCGAGCGAAGGTGAGGCGGCTGGCCTCTCGCGGGGCAGCGGCCGGGAGCGGTGCAGGGGCGCCGGGGCAGCGGGCACCAGCGCGCAGCGGCCAAGACGGCCCGAACTCGGACGACCAGGAAACAGCACGCCAAGGGACAGGAGGGCCAAACAAGGCGAGGACAGCAAGCCAAGGGAGAGGAGGGCCAAACGAGGCGAGGAAGACGCGGGGAGAGAGAGGAACGGCAGCGGACAGCCGAGGGGGGAGACGGACGGGCGCAATGACACAGGCCGACCGACGGATGAGGGGGATCCGAAGGCAAGGGAGGATACGCCACACACCTCTCGAGGGCAAGGCACGCCGCGGGGAGGGGAAGGAGCCAGCCGAAGAGGGAGGCACACAGAGACGAAGGAGGCACAGCGCAAAGGCAGAGGGAGAAGGGGGGCCACGCGGCGACGGAGGCGGGCCATCCGGCGAAGCCGCGCTTCGGAAGGACTTCCAGCCATTCTTCAAAGCCCGAGCAGATGCCTCGTCGATTGATTCCTCCAGCAGCTGTATTTACACATCTACAACCCTAGACGCGATCTGACTCGCGACGTTCGCCCGAAAAGTCCTCGATGGCTCCCCGGGAAGATCCGTCTAAACAGTCCACATGCGCGGCCTCTGCCCCAACCTCGCCTCCCCAATCGAAAGGATCACGGTCGAAATCGAAAGCGCCAATCGGGTATCCTGAATCATATGTACTGGGATCTGCTGGGCATGTCGCGCTGCCCTCTCGTTCGCCACCGTGCCGCAAGCAGTCCTGTAGGCCGCGAAATCTTACAGGCTCCGAACACTGTGCGTCGCGCAAACTCCCGACCCTCCTGCCAGCCACGAGAAGAAGGTGAGCCTGAGCGGGGGGCATCGCCTGGCTTCGCAGATCCTCCGTTTGCCTGCAGGAGGAGGAGGAGAAGGAGGAGGAGGGGGTAGGAGGAGGAGGAGGAGGACGAGGAGGAGGAGGACCTGACTCTTGGTCTCGATCGGCTGCGCGAGCCGGTGGCTCGCTCGTCGCCCACGCTGCTGACTGGCTGCGGCTAGTGCTGGCTCGGGGCCTGGCGCAGGAGAGCTCTTCTCGGCACGGCAAGCGCCAGTCCTCCAGAGGCTGCTGCTGCTGCTGCTGGTGACCCACTGGCACGCGCCATCTCGGTGTTCCACTCCGCCGGATGCTCGCGTGGAACAGGCTGCTCCAGCTCTTCGGGCTGCTGCTTGCGAGCGGCCTCTGGCGAGCCCGCGAGCGCAGCGTCGGACGCATTCTTGAGCTGATGTGACAACTGCTGTGTGGGCTGTACCATCGACTGCCTCGTCTCCAGGACGCTGCGAGGCGAACCTTTATGTCGCCATCTGTGGCTGCTGAAGATCGCCGACGCGATCATTTCTCATTGTCGCCCATGTACTGGTCTGTCGCTCTTTCTGATGTTGTAAGCCATGCTGACATTCACCAACTGTTGCATGCAATTGAGAGCTGCCTCCAGGCACGTTGACGATCATATCCTCCATCTGCGCGGTGAACACTTTATTCTCTTCCAGTTGAAGTAATCACCTCGGCAACTTCTCTGTAGCACGATGAACATGTAGCACAGTTCGTTGAACTTGGCTGTAATTCGGAAGGTGCAGCCTGCTCTTGGTGATTCGCCACCACTCCCAAAAATGAAATTGTCCTCGAGCGTGGTAGCCTTGGCCCAAATACTTTGACTGGTTTCTCTGGCCCTCCTCATCCTCAGGGTCTGGCATGATACCTCCATATGTCTCGATATACGCTTTTGACACGCATGCCTGCGACGGTGAAACTCCGTAGCGAACATGGCAATATCGCGGAATAGATCTCGCTGTCCAACGCACACTGCTTGGAAATAGTTGTCCCACCATCTGCGTGTTCCTTGGAGTTGTCCTTCTTGTTGCCATTGTTGGGCTATCCACCTGGCGGACGGGATGGCGCAAAACACCATGTGCATGTGCTGATGTTTGTGTCGACGCGCACCCAACTGCGAGGGCCGCAAATAGAGCAAGCAACCCAACGACGCCTGCCGCCACTCGCCATGGTGTTACGACTCTGCACTGGGAAAGATGGAACCCCACGGCCGCAGGACAGCTTGCCGTGAGAGCGCGGGCCCAACACCCGCTGTGAAGTCGTTGAAAGAACGACGGCTGGCTGAACAGCCTTGTCTGCCACGGCTCAGCGGTAGATCCTCCTTCTTCGAGAAAAACATATCGAGCCAAACGTGTTACGGAAACGAGGAGAAGGAGGAGGAGGAAACGGGGGCGCGATTCAAGGAGGAGGTGTAGGGCGCAACCCTAGGAGGGACCAGCTCAGGGAGGGAACATCGACTTGCGATCGACGAGGCATAGCCGACAGCTCGGCGATAGACCCTCGACAGCAGCTCGGAACGGTCCTGGGCGGCACGGACTCTCCTCGGGCCCCATATCCGCGACTCATGGGCGATTGGCGGTCGGCGCGTCCCCGCCTGGGCCTATCCCCTCCTCCTCCTCCTCCTCCTCCTCCTCCTCCTCCTCCTCCTCTCCTCCTCCTCCTTCTCCTCCTCCTCCTCCTTCTCCTCCTCCTCCCCATCCCCTCCTTCTCCTCCTCCTCCTCCTCCTCCTCCTCCTCCTCCTCCTCCGCACTCTCCTCCTTTTCCTCCTCCTCCCTCCTCCTCCTCCGCCCTCCTCCTCCTCCCTCCACCCTCCGCCCTCCGCCCTCCGTAGCCATTTTGGCTCAAGCCATTTTGGCTCAAGAGGTTTCGGGCGCCGTGCCAAGTACGGCGAACCTCTCCCGGGGCGGGCAGCCACGCGCGCCGGCCCGCGCCCGCGCATCGGGCGTGCGGGCCCCGCCGCGCCGCCGCTCGCTGGCTACCTGCTGATGTCCTGCCCCACGTTGTGCCGCCCAGCTGGTGTGGCCTCCGCTGCGGGCAGACGTCGCCTCTGGACGCGCAGGGTCGCCATCCGGCATGCGCAGGTGCAGGCGATGGACGTGCGCAACCTGATGGGGTGTGGCACCCCTCCAGGCCTCGTCGTGTCGCCCGTGGACATCGTGCTGCCGGAGCTCGTGGCGCGTGTGGAGGCGCCGGAGGCTGTGGGTGTACGGGTGCCGCCACTGCCGCCTGCCAGTCCTGCGCCAGGTCTGGCTGGCGTGGGCGCCGAGACGATGGCACCAGCTGCGCCGTGGAGGTTGCCGAGGCTGGTTGGCTTGCGCTGGCGATCCAGTCCCTTGAATTTTTCTCTGGCGGCGCGGTCGCGAGCCGCTGCCACTGCCGGCCCCCTGGTGACAACGTGCCCGGTGACACCATACCGCGCTGCTTGGCCGAGGCGCCGCGCCGGTGCTTCGCGACAGGCTGGGGCCGGGCGCTTAGCAGTGACTGAGCGAGGCTGACGCGGCACGCCTGACCGCAGAGGAGCGCCAGGCTGCAGCCGCTGGTGCTGCTCGCGCTTGCGCTCTCCCTCGTGCCGTCCCTGCCGTACGTGTTCTTGCTAGTGATGATGCAGATCATGCTCTGCCTCGTGCCCGCCTTGCTGCACGTCCAGCCAGTGCTGGTCCTCCCGAGGCGCTGCTGGCTGACCTGATCACGGGCGTGGAATTGCAGAGCGAGCACCACGGTAGCGCCGACGACCACGCCAGCGCCGACTCCGACTCCTCCCTGAGCACCGCGGCCGCAGTGGAGCTCGGCATGACTGCTGAGCAGCGGCGGCCCCAAGATCCTATACTGAGGCTGCTCCGCCTACGTCTGCTCTCCTTCGGCCGATGGCGATGCAGAGGGTGCAGATGCGGACTTGCTCCGCGCCAGAGGCCCTTCCGGCTGCCGTAGACCGCTACGCCGTGGTCTCCGATGCCGGCGCGCTGCTCGTGACAGGGGGCAAGCTGACGGCGGCGGCGATGTTGCTCCCCATGCCAGACCGTGAGGCTGCCTTGCGCCGTTATTGGCAGCGCGTGGCGCTAGACCGTGATGCCGCTGCCGGTGCTGAGGCCGCTGGGCGGGATGGCCGCACGGCGGAGGTGGGTAAGTCCCTCCCCCCCAGCGACCCTTGTCGGGGCCCCGGGGAGGCGGCGAGGCAGCCTACGGGCCCCACCCTGCTTCCAGCTGCGAGAGCGGAGATGGACAGGCCCCTCCCCCCCAGCGTCCCCTCTCGAGGCAGGGGGAGGCGGCGAGGCTGCCTACGGGCCCTACCCCGCTACCAGCTGCGAGGTTGTCACGGGCCGACGTGCGCGAGGAGGGCGCGAAGAACTGGGACCCAGCTAGCCTCATGGCGGATGGCAGCAGGGAGCACCTCGCGAGCCGGAGGCCGACGCTGCCCTCACACGGCCGTGGTTCCATGCTCGCGTCCATGAAGGACTACGACGTCAATCCCGCGACCACCGCTGCGCTGCTGGGCTATGTGTCCCGAGCAATCTGGACCCCGGAGGCATGCTGGATGCGAATCATGGTTCACGGCGCGTTCTGCGAGCTGTCCCAGAAGCAATCCGTGGACGTCCCCGTGGCGGCTGGCGACACAGTTTTCATTGTACTGATGCCGAGCTACGCCGACTCTGAGCTGCAACTGGTCGCCGGGACACCCCTTGGCCGCCTTGCCATGATGGCGATCGCTGACATGTTCTTCCCGCGCTGTCTGCCAGGCTCACTGAGGCGCCTGCTGAGATAATCGTGTTGCTGTGTATCTCTAACTGCGCTGCGAGTGTGCGAAGATGCCTCAGCTTGCACTGATTCCGATTGACTATCGCGGCAATAGTTTTTCGCCGAGCTTCATGACATGTAATTACACAATTGCTGCTTATGTTTGTGAAGTGAGTTAGGATTGGAAGGGGAGGATCAGGAGTGCCGGAGGATGTAAGCCTGCATTCCAGCTTCACTCCTTCGTGCTCTGCCCTCACGATCATCCTCCTCGCCTCGCCTGCGCAGGTGGTTCCTGCGAGAGAGCCCCCCTCAAACCTCCGTCTTGGCGCCTTGATAACCGCGTGCTGTCTGCTGCCTCGGTCCGCGTCGCGAGGGTGCGAAGATTTCTCCTCCTCTCGTTCAGGTACGTCGTCCGACGCGGCTGCATTTACTTTGGCACAACTTTCCGTGTGGTAATTCCCGTTGAAGTGCTCCACGTGGCCTATTTCTTGCGCTCACGAGAGTACGAGGTGATCGGTCTGAGTACCAGCCTTCTCCCTCTCATTCGTCATCATACCTCCCGTCGGTCTTGCCCCTTATCCTTCCCGTCTGGTGCAGAATAAGAGCTAAGTCGAGCTGGCCATTCGTCGTGCCAGCCCCTTGCAGTTCCGTCCAATCTGGGGGTACTGGGGACAGGACGGGGGCGGGGAGAGTGGAGTTTCGGTCTGTCGGCTGGGACGAGCTTCGCTCTGCGGCGTTAGTGCAGGCATGGGCCGCAGGTCGAGCATGCAAAAATCGTACACTCCCGCTGGCCTCTGCCTCGCGCCCGCCCACTCAGCTGCCTTTTCGGCTCCTCGCAGGCCATCTCACCTGCTCCCCACTTTGATCAGCCTCCTCGTGCCTTTTCCCTACTCCATTTGCGTTGCGATGCGCCTTGAGCACCTTCCGACGATATGGGGGTGGTATGGGTCAGTAGGAGGTCGGGGGTTGGTGGGTAGTTGGACGTCGCCGAACTTTTAGTCGTGCCAATTCTGCCCTCCCGCGCCATCCCTCTTCCTTCCCCTCTCAGGAAAACGAACTGTTGATGACCGTTCCTTGTGCGGCAACGCCTTATAAGAGCTCAGACGGGTCGGAGTGGTCAGGCAGCCGACTCGCGACTCTCCCCCTCGGTCTGCCCTCCTACCGCGCTGGAAGTTTTGGATCTGCGTCCGAGTCTTACTCTCTCCTCTCGGATCGTATCATACCTCCCCTCGGTCTTGCCCCGTATCCTTCACTTCCGATGCAGAATGAGAGCTACGTCGAGCTGGCCAGTAGTCGTGCCAGCCCCGTGCAGTTCTGTCCAATCTGGGGGTATGTGGG
>CAUYUJ010018575.1:0-35000 GCA_963575745.1 Prorocentrum cordatum
CTGCGACTGCCGTTGCCGCTGCGACTGTCATCGCGAATGCGACTACGACTGCGAGAACAGCAGAATTCGACAACTGGATTTTCATCTGAATCTTAAGGGGAATGCTTTCAGATATGCTTCTACACTTCGCTGTTAGGTTGCTTTGCCGGCATAATACTTTTTACCTAACAGCGAAGACTGATAGGTTTCTAGTTGACTCAAAAGAGTTCACAGATCACTCCACAGGGGGGTCCGGGCAGGCGTTGGGAGTTGCCGGGCGGCAGGGGGCCCCGCTCGTTTTTCACCAACAGTCACACACTTCGTGCTCTTCGAGTTCCCAGAACTCCATTCCCAGGCTCATTCTGAATAACCGGATGCAACAGTCACACACTTCGTGCTCTTCGAGATCCCAGAACGCCATTCCTGGGCCACCTTTAGAATAACCGGATGCAACAGTCACACACTTCGTGCTCTTCGAGTTCCCAGAACGCCATTCCCGGGCCACATTTAGAATAACCGGATGCAACAGTCACACACTTCGTGCTCTTCGACTTCCCAGAACGCCATTCCCGGGCCACATTTAGAATAACCGGATGCAACAGTCACACACTTCGTGCTCTTCGAGATCCCAGAACGCCATTCCCGGGCCACATTTAGAATAACCGGATGCAACAGTCACACACTGTCACACACTTCGTGCTCTTCGAGTTCCCAGAACGCCATTCCCGGGCCACATTCGGAATAGCCGGACGCAACAGTCATACAATTCGTCGTACTTGACACCCCAGAACCTCATTCCCAGGCCACATTCGGAATAACAGGATGCAAGAGTCACACACTTCGTGCTCCGAGACCTCCCAGAATGCCAGGTTATCTTGCTGTCTGGAACGGCAATCCCGGGATACACTCAGAGTAATCCCACGCGACAGTCACACACTTTGTGCTCTGTGACCTCTCAGAACTTCATATCTGGGCGACACTCCTGGGCAACACTCGTTCTCTCACTACCATGCAACACTCATACACAGTGTCCTTGTCGACCTGTCACATCTCAACTTTCAATTCCTTGACACAACCGTCACACACACACACTGATTTCTCTGAGTTTTCACGAGGTTAGTCTCGGGTCACATTTTATATTCCTTCCGCGACAGCCGTGCTTGGTTCAGGAGTTGCTAGTGGCACTGCAGTCCATTTTACTCAACGTGCCTCGTCACTAGAGTTTCGATTGCAATGGCGTTCCCCTGGCCGTACCGCTATATGGAACGTTCATCCGCAGCCTCTGCTCCGCGAGGCTCGTCCGGAGTGTCGCCGCCTCGCGGTGCTTCTCAGCCTGCGGAGGAAGGTCGACAGACGCCTGGTTCTGGCGCTGTGCAGCCTGCGTCTTTCACGGTCGCCTCGTTCAATTTCGGGTTCGAGCAGGGCATGATGACTGGTAAGCAGGCGGCCACTCACTGCGCTAACTTCGGAAGGGTGTGCGCCACGATAGTGGAGACCGCTGATGCTGATATTGTCTGTGCATGCGAGGTCGGTGCGTTCCGTGAAGGCTTTCGCCGAGCAGCGATCAACGTGACAGAGATCCTCAGTAAGCCTTTCGGTGATGGCATTCGCTTCTCGGAGGTCGACAACTACTTGACTCTCTGGGGGTTCCGCGGTGCTTCTCAGCCTGCGGAACTGACTCTGTGCGAAGACAGCAAAGTTTACAGGCCTCCTAGCGGCCGAGAGATTGATGCTGTCATTTCACATTTTGAGGTGAACAAACCAGGCCATGACAAGTTCCACGTGGTGATCGCCAACATGCACATCGTGTGCGGCAAGAAACCGCCGACCATCCAGACTCGAAAGCGGACAGTTCGCAATCTCCGCTTGCACCTGGACTGCCTGGGAAAGATTCTTGAGAATCTGAGCCAGGCAGTCGATCTGCTTGTAGTCGGCGACGACAACCTCACTTTCCAGGAGGCGCGGGAGGCTTACCAGCGCCAGCAGAACGACGAGAAGCTCTGGGAGGTCCATGCCACTCCGGCCGACCTCAAAGGCGACCACGTCGCGGTCTGCGGAGCAGTCGCCCGTTTCCGCTCGATTGCCGTTGGCGCGTCTTTTACGGATCGTGGCATGCGCAACGACGCACACGATGCCGTGGCGGTTGTGCTCACTCCCCCTGGTGCTTCTCAGCCTGGGGAGAGCAAGAGGCGGAAGATTGTCGTCGAAAACGTCTCCGACGCCGACGCCAGCGTACAGGCGGACGCCGAGTCTTCTGTGCACTGGGATCGGTCGCCGAGCCCTACTCCTCCGCTTTCACCGACTTCACCGGCTGATCCCGACTACGTCGAGGATGTCGTTCAAACTCGCGCGAACGACTTGCACAGGGAGCTGAGGCAGTTTTGGGACGAAAGGCACGACGAGGAGTACGATCCGAAAGTCCTCTTTCATCTCAGTCTCTTGCTTTTCAAAAAGAGGAAGTCCACGGAGCTAGCGGACACTGATCCAGCTGGTGCTCCTCAGCCTGGCTCGGCATATGACGCGGCCTTTGCGTCTCAGGAGGAGACTGGCCGAGCCGTTATCTCTGTCCTTCAGCTTCGACATGACTTTCTGCGGAGCAAGAACATCGACGACATGCGCTACGTTCTCACGGAGCCTGAGCGCCAGGAATTGGTCGGAGTAGCTCGCGACCAGTACGAGCAGTCGCGGCAGCAGCGTGCGCTTCAGGAACGGGATGTCGAAAAGGGAAAAGCGAGAGGCAAGTCTGCGCCACAAGGGGGCCTTGCGGTTCCGCAGGGTCCTAACAAAGGGCCAGGCGGTAAGAAAGGTTCTCACGGTGCTTCTCAGCCTGCGGGAAAAGGTGGCCAGGCCAAGGGTGCAGGTCTGGGTAGCGTCGCCAAGTTTGTGAGAGACCAGAAGCGTAAGCGGTGGCATCGCCATTTGCAACGTGTGGCCGGTGCCAAACAGATCTGGGAGGTGCTGGCCTTCTCAGGGCGCTTCGACGTTGATTGGCTAACGCAAGCGTTGCAAGCTGATCACAGTGAGGGCCGTGATGCAGCAGCTCCCGAGGAAGCTCTGCGGGAACAGCGGCGCCGTCTGCACCACCAGAAGGCCGAAGCCATTGCGCGCTACAACGAGGGGGGGCGGCTTTCCCGCCATCGCGAAGAGGTCCGTCGTGTCGGCGCTCTTCCGTCTGCCCAGGCTGGCCAGCCAAAGCCGAACCTCACGCGCAGGCAGCTGGACGTGTTGCAGATGTTTGACAGCGGAGAGCTGCTTGAAATCCGCAACCAAGCGATTCTGGCGTTGGGACACGGCCGTTTGCGCAGGGCCAGAGGCGACTACCTTGACATCGGCGGCAGCACGGGCGGTGGCTCCAGGCGCATCATCGATTCTTGGCAGCCGCCGGACTGGCGTGACTTCCTCCAAGACGATCAGGACGTCTGAGTTTTGCAAGCCTCCCTGCCCGCGGTGCTTCTCAGCCTGCGGTCTGCCGCTCTCCAGCTGCGGTCTTGAGCAGTAGTGTTCGAAAGCATGCGAGTTTCTGCGGTGCTTCTCAGCCTGCAGGTTTCGCAGCTTGCGCTCTGCAGTACAAGTGCTTTTCAGCATGCGACATCCTGCGGTGCTTCTCAGCCTGCAGGGTTCGCAGCGTGCGGTTTGCAATGCATTCCTTTTCAGTATGCGAGTTCCCGCGGTGTTTCTCAGGCTGCAGGGCTCCGAGGCTCTTCGCTTCGATGCCAATGTTTTCAGACACCGTAGCCCCGTTCCGTAAACATCTTCCAAGAGCCGCTCGCAACCTTTTGCAGCTGGCGGTCTGCAGACGTAGTTCTTCTCAGCATGCGAGCTCCCGCACGCTTCGCCGGCTTTTGCTGCGCGGACAATTTTCTCACACACGTCAGCGCCGTTTGTAGGCGTCAGAAAAACATGTAGACATTCACGAATGGCTCAGTCTGTATATCGTCACATCATTACATACGCAGTCGTCGAACACATCGGTGTACATTCAGCGCTTTGTCCTTCTATAGCATTCTTTCCGTTGATAACAGTGTTCTGATGGGTTCGCTTCGTTATAAAAGCGTTGATAGCAGTGTCTCGTTTGCGGGGGGGGGGAAAAAAAAAAAAAAACAAACCTCCCCCCCCCCCCCCCCCCCCCCCCCCCCCCCCCCCCCCCCCCCCCCCCCCCCCCCATTGTAAATTCAACTCACTGATACCGATTTTCCTTTCACATAAGTGAAGTGCCTAGCAGTGTAATGTTGGTTACTGACAACCGACTTCATGATCGCTATCATCAATCGCAGATTTCAATCATCCCCCTTTCCCCCCAAAAAAAAATGTCACCGCGACCTGTTCACGTTGGCCTGCCGGTGCTTTCTCAGGCCTGCAGTTCATTTGCTACACGCGTCCTCCGCTGCGGTCGCCAGAAGTTTTTTCAGTTTGCAGAGACTTCTCGTGTTGATAGCCATGGGTCACTTCAGACAGAGATCGTTTGTGAATCGGTTGATGGCAGTGCCTCGTTTAAACTCAACTTTAGTATGGAAGTTGAATCGGTTGATGGCAGTGCCTCGTTTAAACTCAACTTTGCTATTGCTAGTAGTGTCAATGTCAGCGTTTCTTTTTAATTATACAAGCGTTGATAGCAGTGTCTCGTTTGTGGTTAGTTACAACAGCGGTGATAGCAGTGTCTCGTTTGCGGACAACTCATTGTATATCAACTCACTGATGCCGTCTTCCTTTCAGCATAAGTGAATGCATGGCAGTGTACGTTGGTTAATGGCACCGACTCCATGATCATCATCACCATCGCCGATTTCCATCATCATCATCACCTAGACTGGTGCACGTTGGCCTGCAGTGCTTCTCAGCCTGCAGATCCTTTGCTACACGCGTCTCCGCTGCGGTCGCCAGAAATGTCTAGTTTGCAGAGACTTCTCGTATTGGTAGCCATGGGTCACTTCAGACTGAAATTGTTTTGTGATATTCTTTCATTGTTAGTTGAATCCGTTCATGGCAGTGACTCGTTTAAAGTCAACTTTAGTAGTGGTGGAAGTGTCGATAGCAGCGTTTCTTTTTAACTATACAAGCGTTGATAGCAGTGTCTCGTTTGTGGACAACTCATTGTATATCAACCCATTCATACAGAGTTTCCTTTTAGCAGCAAGTGAATGCACAGCAGTGTATCTTCATTACTGGCCCCCACTCCATTATCACTATCATCATCAACGATTTCCTACACGCGTGTGCGCGGCGGTCGCCAGAAGTGTATAGTTTGCAGAGACTTCTCGTATTGATAGCCATGGGTCACTTCAGACTGAAATCATTGATGATCTTCTTTTATTGGAAGTTGAATCGGTTGATGGCAGTGCCTCGTTTAAACTCAACTTTGCTATTGCTAGTAGTGTCAATGTCAGCGTTTCTTTTTAATTATACAAGCGTTGATAGCAGTGTCTCGTTTGTGGTTAGTTATAACAGCGTTGATAGCAGTGTCTCGTTTGCGGACAACTCATTGCACATCAACTCACTGATGCCGTGTTTCCTATCATCACCATCATCATCATCCTTAACCTCCTCGTAGCCATTTTGCTTAGAGCTGTCCTGTTCTGTACATGCCTTGCGCCGTGTGACCACGTGGCGCGGTGCTTCTCAGCCTGCGTAGTTCTTCCAGGTGCTCCTCGGTGTAGTAGCCATGGTGAAGAAATTCTTTTTGAAAACGAAAAAAGATGTGACCAGGAGGTTTTTACCCGCGGTCGTTCCCACCATGGAGAAGAAAGACTTGGCCACCCCGAGGAGTGCTACTATGGTTTGGCATTGCTCATTCCGTCCGCCCATGTTGTATTTCGTCTTCGTTGGGTTCTGCTTTGAGCCATTTCCATACTTATTTAATTGTTTCGGGAGTGCTGTTCTGCGGGATTCTGGTGCGTTGCTTCGTGCATTACAGGTTTTTTGTTGTGTGTTGATATTTCGGAAACATCGTTAATTATTTGGAAACTCCCGGGACAGCTTTCGACGAAGGGGTTGAAGGAAATCATTCTGGACAACTGCTCATTATCTATTTCGGATTGCGGATTTCAGGTCGCCGCCGTGCTGCGAGGAGAACGACTAGGCGCTCCAAGTACAATCGTCCTGTGAAAGTGTCGCTCCAGTTCAATGTCATATCTTCATTGTTACTAGGCCTAGAGACAGCAAGGAACAGGTATGAGCGGTGCTTGCTCAGAGATGCCGTCGCTCGCTCCCGCATGCGGAGTTTTCCTCCGCCTTCGAATTCAGAAGTTCACTTCGCATGTGGGGCATGTGCAGCTAAGCAAACGCGTGATTGCATATGCTCAGGCATAGCATCAATACATGGCTGTGTGAATGACAAGCTCTTGTCCGAATTCGTTTCAGGTGTTCGATCGCCAGACAACCCTGTATATCAACCATTTGACCCTGACGATCAACGCAAATTGCAGGAATCTCTGGAGCATGGTGCCGCGGTGCTTCTCAGCCTGCGAGGTGCGCGCAGCACGAGTGTTTTGGTACGTTCCCGCCACCTTGTGCGCATGATTTACATTGTTGCCATGACGGGCTTGGCAGCGACCGTGGATGCTGCAGCGCCATACCTTGCTCAGAACGATTTGAGAGGCCTCAGGCGCAACCTTGATACTGCGGAGGTAGTGCACCGTGGCGGCCAACATCCTGGGAAGATTTGTCGCGGCAACCTGGCAGTGCAGCTTGTTCAGTTCATGCGCGTCGCGGGGAACAAGATGGCGCGTTTGCTCTCGTCGTGCACGGCTTCCCTGCAGACTGTTCGGCGGCGACAGGTGCTTCTCAGCCTTGTCAAATTAGTCTTCCAACTCGCGAACAAGCGCGAATTCGAGGTCGATGGCTGTGGAGCATGCAAATGCAAGCGAATTCTGGAAATCACCTTGCTGGCTGGGCTCAGTTCCAAACTGACATTGCCACACTTGCTGCCTGGTGACCTTTGCGCTTTGTCTGGTTCGTGGCCGGTTCCAAGCGGATCGCGCCTTGGCGTGAGAAAAATCATGCCCGGCATGACTTCGAAGATTCGGGAGCAACAGGCTTTGAAAGCGATCTCTTTGACACTCGGCTCCGGCGGTAATGGCAAGTCGGTACCTGTTTGCACTATATCTGCAATGTTGTGCTTTTGGAACGATCATAAGAATAACGTCTTGCAGTGGGTGCAGGAGTGGGTGCCCAAGATGCGGCCGCACTCGGCAGCGAATTCCTGAAGCCTTGTTCGTTTGCCTGCGGTGCTGCTCAGCCTGCGGTGCTGCTCATCCTGCGTGCATGCTCATGAACAGCATTCTCTCCTGTGGCCACATCTCGATCTTCCTTAAACATGCAGGTGCTGATGGGGCAGCGCCGATCCGTATTAACTTGGAAAAGGAAAAAAAAGATTGGAAAGAGTGAGGACACATCAATGCGTTTGGCAACCTAAGCACAGACTGTCTGTCTGTGCTTAAGTTGCCAAACGCATTGATTCACGTTGGCATGCGGTGCTTCTCAGCCTGCAGATCCTTTGCTACATGCGCTTGTTGTGCGGTCGCCCCATATTGATATATGCGGATACTTCCCATATTGATATCCTTGCGCCCCATATGTTCTGAATGTGGTTCATTGAATCCCGAATCCGTTCATGGCAATGCCTCATGCCTTTTCGCATAAGCGAATGCATATCAGTTTCTCTTGGTGACTAGAATCGAGTCATCGCACGAGCATGAGCACCGCAGCACAGAGCAAGCACCGCATACAGCATACGCAAGAAATTATATAGACCACATACAGTGCCGCAGCAAATTGAATACTCACAGACAAGTATGAAGCACATCACAAAACAATACAGTACACCACACAGCACACACATCACATCCATCCAGTCACGCACACATACAGCAACACGCTTTCTCGACTCCACAGGGGGGGTGCTTCGTGGAGGCATCACTTGTAATTTTGAAATTCTGTAATCATTGCCGTTCTGGTTCAAAGAACTTGGATTGCAGGAGTTCGAGGCAAAAGCGAGCCTTGTCCGCATCCGCTCACCCAGTCTCACCGTGCCGTGCACGGTGCTTCTCAGCCTGTGTCACTGTGCGCTCCACGGTGATCCTCCGAGTGAGCTACCATGGCTGCTGCTGCAGATCAGCCGACGTCTCCACTGGGTTTTCTCACGAAGAGCAGCGCCAAAACCCAAGATTTCCTTGTCCGAGTGTACAAGCCCAGGGAGATCAAGTACTCGTACAAGAGCAGGAACAATGGCCAGCTAGTCCATGCAAACCGATTCACATGCATTCTGCTTGGCACAGACTCAGAGCACTATTGTGAGGCCATCCTCAAAGGAACTCCAGCAGAAGTCGAAGCTGCTCTGAAGAAGTTCCCTCCGATGACGGCGTGGAAACTCTCCAGCGTCGGCCTGGACAGTCGGCAGCAGGACGCTTTTGTGCATACGTCTGTTCGTGTCGTGGTCGACCTCAAGCGCACAACCTGCACCCCAGTGCTCAAAAGCTCTCCGGAGGAGACCTCCTTGGCATCGGCGCCGGCTCCAGCGACTACAGTGGCAGACATGATGAACATCAAATCGCAGCGTTGCTTCGATGTCATGGCTGTGGTTCATTCTGTTTCAGACACCCGCGCTCCCGCTGGCCACCCTCCAGTGGCAAGTGTACATCTGGTGGACGGCACACAGACGAGTAACTCCAAGACAGCGGAGGCTGTGATTGCAGTCTGGGGATCCGCCAACATAGAGCTTTGTCGCTCTCACAAAGGACAACCGCTGCTGTTTCTCAACGTGGCGGGCAAATTCGACGGCAAACTGGAGCTGAACTTGTCGCAGGATCGCGTGGTGGATTCTGCATGCTCTTGTCCCAGAATGACTCAACTACACGACTTAGCAGCCACTCAAGACTTCGCGAAGGAACGGGAGCAGCTGACCACCGCTCATGCGGGTACATGGGATCCAGACCACGCTTCGCAGATTCTCACCGGAGAAGCACTCCTCTCCTGCTGTGCCTTTCTGGCTATGGCGTCGGAAGATCCGAATGCAACCTTGCCACTTGTTGCAGGTCAATGGGATGAGGCTTGAGGAACCGGAGCCAGCCGACTCTGTGGTGGAGAACACAGGCGAGCGCGTCTTCTTTACCACTACTGCTCGTGATTTCAGTGGCTCGTGCAAAGTCGGCGTATCCCAAGCGGCAGCCTTCGCCTTGACTGGCATTGATAGCATGCAAGAATTCAAAAAAAGTTCACGACGAGAAAGCTATCTCCTTCCCTCCACTGAGCAATTGTCGCATCATACGACGCGTGCGCAATGTGGCTGCGAATGCACAGGATGACACACCTCAACGGACTTTCGTCAACACGACTGTGGTGGCCGTTTCACCGCTTCAGATATCGCACGCCCCGAATACGTCTTACAATGTCGTCTTGGAGATCCTGAAGCAGTGCCGCGAGAGCCAGGATGCAATGCTCGCGGCACAGCTCTCTGAGATACGGTCTTGTCCCTTCTACGGCATGCGCGTGCAGTGCTCACCAGCGGGTGGCGGGGGTGACGCTTCTCAGCTTACCCGGAACTGCCACTTGGCAGTCGTTCTCGTTCGTACCACGCAGAAGTCTCGGTGCGTATCCACTGCGGCTGGCTTCGTCGTGTCCACACCAGGTGTCACGGACGCTTCTGACGGTGAGTGTTCCCACTCAGTGACGATTCACGGACATTGCTCAGTTGACAACTTGCTCTCGTTCAAAATGGATCCGCCCAACCGAGCGAAGCACAGAGTCTGCTTGTTGCTCATTACTGGCCGTTCAAAAGATGGCATGACGGTGCACAGCGTGACCCACATTGACGACTCCGTCGTGACTGAGGCGCAGTACTTCATTAAAAAATTGAGAACACTGGGGATGCGCACAGAGCTTCAGCAATCTGGCGAGCATAAGCGGATGAATGAGTGGAGCAAGACGCCGGAATCCGCCAAGAAGTGCCGAATTCTCGAAAGCCACCCCTCAGGAGAAAGCTTGAGATGAGCTTCTGATGTCTTGTCGGCGATGCTTCTCAGCTTGCTGGACATCGCATGCGTCTTGGTTTCTCGGTGCCTGTTCTGCGGATTCGCATTCGCCTTGCGGGCTGCCAGCTAGGTCTGCCTGAGAGTTTCTCATGTCTTGTCAGCGATGCTTCTCAGCTTGCTGGACGTGGCAAGCGTCTTTGTTCTTCGGTGCCTGTTCGGCGGATTCGCATTCGCCTTGCGGGATGCCAGCTAGGTTTGCCTCAAACATATCGTTTGGTAGTTTCCTTTGCCTCGTTTATTTATGCGGTGCTTCTCAGCCTGCACTATTTACTGTTGTGGCGTCTGGTGCAAGAGTAGTGTTTGCGGCCTGCATTGCTCCTCAGCCTGCCCTGGCTCCCTTCAGAGTGCCTGCGCAGAGTTTCGGTCTGTGCTCAGGTTGCCCAACGGATTGATTCACGTTGGCCTGCGGTGCTTCTCAGCCTGCACTTCCTTTGCTACAAGCGCCTGTTCTGCAGTCGTTCAAAGTGTCTCGTTTACAGAGACTTCCCGTATTGATATCCCTGTCTCTTCCCAGAAAAAAAACATTTCTGCATGTGTTTCATTGGACCCTAAATCAGGTCATGGCAGTGCCTCATTTCAAGACAACTCCCATGTTCGTAGCAGTGTCGGTAGCAGAGGTTCGTTCAGTTATAAAAGCGTTGATAGCAGTGTCTCGTTTTCGGACACCTCATTGTATATCAACTCATTGATACCGAGTTTCCTTTCAGCATACGTCAATGCATAGCAGTTTATCTTACTTACTGGAACCGCCTCCATCATCACTATCATCACGACTGGTTCACGTTGGCCTGCGGTGCTTCTCAGCCTGCAGATCTTTTGCGACCTCATCATCGCCATTGATCATCATCACCATCAACATCACTGATTCACATCATCACCATCACCAACATCCTCCACAACGAATCTCCATCATCACCATCATCATCATCAATGTCTCCGTAGCCATCTTGCCTAGAGCTATCCTTACAAAGGAACTTTCCAGCACCCACTGCACACAATAATGCCACGGCATGCTGGTAGCTCTCGGTCTGGGCGCCATGCTCCTGACGTTGCTGCACTGAACAGCGGTGCTCCTCAGCCTGCTGCAGTGAACAGTGCTGCTCCTCAGCGTGCTGTGTTGAGCGGTACTGTGCAAAGGATTGTTCACCTGGTGAAGCAGTTCGGTCGTATACCGAAGCAACAGAAAGGAACGTCCGAGGAAGTACGAGCTGAACACAAGTTGGCCAAACGTTTCTCCGACCACCGCGACAGCATTCCTAATGACGTTATGTTAGAGTTGCAAGCCCTCGAATGCGCCACGCCTTCAGAGTCAGCCGCTGTCAGCGCTGCCCTTCAGCGTTCTGCATTAAGCGGATCTCTGCAAACGCTCGTCGAGGACGTGAAGCAGTTCGGACGTATACCGATGCGAAATAGAGGAACGTCCGAGGAAGCACGAGCCGAAAACAAGTTGGCCAAACGTTTCTTTGACCACCGCGAGAGCAATCCTAATGACGTGATGTTGGAATTGCAAGACCTCGAGGAGTCACGCGCCGTCAGCGCTGCTGCTCAGCATGCTGCAGGTGCTGCTGCTCAGCGTGCTGCAACCGAGGAGTTCAAGCGGAAGCAGAAGACCGATGAGATCCTGCAGCAGGTGCGCGAATTCGGCAGCTGGCCGAAGGAGAGCGCTCAACGCCCGCTTGCAGAGCGGCAGTTGGCTTGGCACATCCGAAAAACACGGAAGGCCAAGCATTTCTCACCGGAGCAGGAGGCCGAGCTTCAAACTCTGCAGCAGGCGGATACGAAGTCCGACGGGCTCATGCAGCAGACGAAGATCGAGGAGGTCATGCAGCAGGTGCGAGACCTCGGCCGCTTTCCGAAGGAGTCCGCCGGGCGTAGTGTTGCAGAGCGGCAACTAGGCTGGCTAGTTCGGAAAGGATTGAAGGCCAAGCAGTTCTCTCCCGAGCAGGAGGCCGAGCTCCAGGCACTCCAGCAGGCGGAAAGCGATGGCAAAACAATGCTTCGCATCGCGGAGGCGGAGGAAAGGCCAAACCCCATGGAAGGGTTCGCTGAGGAGGCGCAGAACAGGATCGACCAGGATCTGCTGATGCTGGAGAGTGGCATTCGTAACAAGGCAATCCTGCGGCGCCTGGCCACCTACAAGGAGCTTGTGTCCAGCCGCGGTGCTCCTCAGCCTGCGCAGCACAGGGAATTTGCGCAGAGGTACGCGGAGCGAGTGCGGAGAGCGTTGGCTGCTCCCGCGGGGAAGAGCTGCTACGTTCCCGGCGGCGAAGTAGAGGGGAACCCGTTGCGCGTTTTCTCTAACCGTGCAGTCATGACGGGACCGCTCGTCTGCCAGCTCTGCGACTCCGATTTCTTAATAGAAGAGGACTTTGCGCGGCATAAGCAGTGCAACCACGCCGGCGAGGCATAATACCGCAAACGGGTGCTGTACCTGATGGCACACGCTGGCTGCAGGCCGATAGCCGCTCAGGAGAAGAGGATCATGGTGCAGAATTTTGCTTACTTCCAACAGTTCTGTCACCCTGGCAGCAAGGCCAACCGCTTCTCGGGCGGCGAGGCGGTGCCCCGAAGCGAGGCAGCCTGCGTAGTCTGTGCGCAGAAAGACTACCTGGAGCATCGCCACAAACTCAGCCTGTTTGGAGCAGTGCCGGAGGAGCGTGTCTTTGAGCACTGCGCCGACTCAGCAAGCGATCGTGATGACCTATCCGATGGCGAGGCAGATGCTCCACCCAAGCGTGCTCTGCTGAAGCACCGCGGAGTGTACTACTTGCAGTCTCCGGAGCTCGTGCACAAGCTCCTGAACGTGGACAGGTACAGCCGGCGCTGGCCATTGATCCCGCACGAACAGTTGCACGCGTCCAGCGTTCAGCATCCGGAGCATTCAGAGTGGCGATGGCTTCTGCACTCCCGCCGAGTCCGTGTGGTTGCGCCATCAGAAGCAACGGCGGGAACCTGCGGTGCTTCTCAGCCTGCTGCCGACAGGTCCAGCCGCGCTTCTCAGCCTGCTGACGAGAGGCCTCCGTGCGCAGGAGTGGGCGATGCGAACGCGTTGGTGTGGGTGTGTTGGGAGTGCCTCAATGACCTCTGCGCCAAGAAACCGAAGATGCCGTTAAACGCCTTGGTCAACGACAACTGGATCGGTCGGGGGCCCACGCACGTCCGCAATGCTTCGAAGGCCACGAAGATGCTGGCGTCTCTTGGCCGATGCTGTTGGAAGCAAGTACGTCTCGGCAAGGGCGCTCCGGATGTCCAGCAGAAAGGCATTTCGGGCAACACCATCCTCTTCGCCCAGCCCACTGCTCAAATTCCATCCATGGAGCTGCCGCCGGCGGAGGGCGCGCTTGTAGATTCTCTGAACGTCGTCTTTTCAGGCGCCGCGCACAATCTCACCAAGGCGTACTGGGCGACTGTCAAGCGCGCGGAGTACATGCAGATTGTGAAAGACCGCAAGCAGCAGTGCGCAACTTTTTCTGAGGTGACCATCCAAGAAAATGTTGCTGAAACACGACTGCCTGAGGACGGGGTGCCAGACCACATCCAGGCATGTCTGCAAGCAGTGGAAGGTGCCGACAAAGCGCCAGTACGTCTGTTGGGGCCAGCATCCAGAGCGCCAGAGATGGGCAGAGACGACGAAGCGGGCGAAGAGTCTGACAACGAGGACGACTCTGACGAGCGTACGCAAACAGAGCACGACGGACAATCACCAGAACAGCTCGACATGGCTTACTTGCATGAAAACGTCGCAGAGTTCACGGTTGCAGTGGATCCAGTGCATGACGTCGCTCCAGTCCAAATGATGCAAGCGCTGCAAGGCACGCTGGTGGCACTGCAGGAGCAGGCAGCACGCATCGCAAAGAACGAGACGACACCGACAGTGGCAGATAGCAATGGTGCTCTGCAGCCTGTTGCTGACGAAGGCGGCAGGCATACTCTGCGCGGAATGATTCTCGATGTGCAGAGTGCTGCTAGTTCGTTTGACGAGCGCGCGCAAGTGGTTTTGGAAACAGCGCAGGCTGGAGCAGATGCATGCAGGGTAGTGGGCCCGCAGTCCCTATCGGTGCCTACGCAGAAACCTTTGAGTTCCTTCGACAGCAGGTCCTGGCCGGCGTGCTACACGGAGTTCTGGTTCGGGGACGGCGCGCCGAACCTCGGGCAGGAGCGGCCCATGTTGTTCGAACAGGTCATCCCCAGGAGGAACGAGGAGGGAGGATGAAGCGCAGGGGGGTAGAGGAACGAGGAGGAACCGTGAAACGCAGGCTGCCTTGTGGCAGGACTGTTCATCCCGCCCCTTTGATGCTTTCCAGGCAGCACTCGCATGTGGCGTTTCGACCTACATCCATTGATAGCAGTGTCTCGTTTGGACCTCCATCCATTCAATCTTCGTGCGTTGATAGCAGTGTCTCCTTTGAACATGCATCCATTCATTCTCCACGCGTTGATAGCAGTGTCTCGTTTGGACATACATCTATTCAAGTTCTGTGCGTTGATAGCAGTGTCTCCTTCTTTGCAGGGGCGTGGAGGAAGGAGGAGGAACCGTGAAACGCAGGCTGCTTTGTGGCGAGGAGGAGAGAAGATGAAGCGCAGGGGTGTGAGGAAGGAGGAGGAGCCGTGAAACGCAGACTGCTTTGTGGCAGGACTGCTCAGTCTGCCCCCTTGGTGCTTTTCAGCCAGCACTCGCATGTCTCGTTTGGACCTACATCCATTGATAGCAGCGTCTCGTTTGGACCTACATCCATTCAATCTCCGAGTGTTGATAGCAGTGTCTCCTTTGAACATACATCCATTCATTGTCCACGCGTTGATAGCAGTGTCTCGTTTGGACAACCATCCATTCAAGCGTCTTGCGTTGATGGCGTTGATAGCAGTGTCTCGTTGTTACGCGAATGCTGCGTTGATAGCAGTGTTTCTTTCTTACACGATTCGTCTTACTGATGTCATTTCCTTCGTTGATAGCAGTGTCTCGTTCTTTACACGACTGCCATTAAATGCTCCGTTGATGGCAGTGCCTCCTTCTTACACGGTTCATTGTATTGATGGCATTTCCACCGTTGATAGCAGTGTCTCGTTCTGATCACGATTGTCATTGTTGATAGCACCGTGTTGTAAACTTAGCTTCCCTGCGAGGTCGCGCGACGCCTCATCAACCTGGAGGAGCTCGAGTATTCTCTCGCGAGCGACGAGGAGACCTACGAGGCCGCCTCCCAGAGCCGCTTCAACTCTCCAGAGATCCATGCTGTTCTCGGGGACGTGATCCGCCGGCTGCGGCTCCTGAAAGGCACGCGAGCTGCGATTGGCAGGAAAGGCTTCGGCACTGACCTACAGATCCTGTCACAGGCCTCGGCGGAGGATTTCATGGAAGCGCGGAACATCGCGAAGCCCGGCGACTGCATCGGCTCCGCCATTTCACGCCCGGGCATGCCTGCGAAGGTCAAGACTGCCCTGAGGACGTTGCTACTCAGCACTTCCGATGTGCCTGGCACAGAGGGGCGGAAACAAGCACTCCGCTTCAACGGACACGGCAACAACCTCAAGTTCGGCGCCGCGAGCTTCTTCGTCACACCGAACTTCGCAGACACGTACAGCCCGTTGGTCCTCCAGCTCCACGAAGGGCCGGGAAAGCGGAGCCACTTCGACATTCGCGGGCACGCGGATAGTGCGGTTCCCACAGCCGGCGGCGCTTCTCAGCCTGCTGGCCCTGACCTGCGGAGTTCAGCGCCTACCATGCCTTCTCTGGAGCGGATGCACCAGATAGTCGCAGCAGACCCGCGTGCGCAGGCCAAGATCTTCCTGTTGATGACCGAGCTGCACTACCGCTACATCATTGGCTTAGAGCGCCTGTTTGTTGGCCGCACAACGCTAGCCCGACAGGCAGTGTCAACGGAGGACGACGTGGCAGCGTCTCTGCAGCCGTGCGTGGCCCCAGGAAGCACTGATGTGCAGGCGCCTTTCGAAGCACAGGGTCGGGGCTTCACGCATGGCCACGGCAAAGGCCACAGCGTCATCGGGCCTACGATGGCGTGGTTGCGCTCGGCCGTGGTCGGAGGGCTGCGCACCGCGGCTCGGAACCTGCGCGCTGCGCTTCTTTCCACCGCGGAGACCGTGCAGTACGAAGCTGCCAACGAGCCCGCGCGGCAGCTGGGGCTTCCTGATGTCGCGCCAGAGCCTTTCACAGCCAGGCAGCAGCGACAGAGCCGCATGGACGGAGGCGAAGAGGAGGATGGCACCAGGCGCGACGAGGTGCCGCTCGGCCCGCCAGTGGAGCAGCCGTACCTCGTGGAGGAGCGCGCGCGGGCAGCTGCAGAGAACCGGATGCCTGCAATCGGCGCTGCAGCGTACCGGAGCCTCCCGCTCACAGGTGCCTTTCAGTCTACGTTTCCGAGCTACCGCCAGCGATCTAGCTTCGGGCAGCTCGGTGGCGCTTCTCAGCCTGCCATGTCAGCCATGGTAGTCTCTTCCAGACGAACGAGGATGGAGTGATTCAGGAAGTCCTCAAGCACGATGGCTCGCCGGCTTCGGTCGAGGAGATTGACGCAGATGCGGAGGCGTGGGCAGTAGCCTTTAGCCATGACTTCTTTTACAACATCTGCTCCAACCACGAGCACGATTGCACGGAGACGTGCGTCAAGTACGTCAAGAAGAAGCTCGAGGCCAAAGAGAGTCTGCGCTCCAACAGAACCCCGTCGTGCCGCTTCTGGTTCTTCCGCATCCAGCAGCTATCTCTGGCAGGCCGCACCAAGCGAGTGCGTCGGCGTGGCAAGCCTTTGGTCCGCACTCCGTTCATTGACTTCTCTGACGAACGCAACCAGCGGTGCCGCTGCCAGCTCAAACGCGACCAGCCGTTCAGGAGCTCAAGCAACGACGTCTCTCAAGTGACAAGCCGGTGCAACGTGGATTTCCAGTTCTTGCTGTGCGCGCCTGACGAGTCCGCCGAGGCAGCAGACGTGCCTGAGCCTGGTGGTGCTCCTCAGCCTTCTCAGGGTGACCTGCCGGCGGCCGCTCCTGCTCAGCCGGCCAAGCGCAGAAGGCTTACCAAGAAGACGAAGATCATGAAGGACCCAGACTCGGCAACCACAGCGCGCTCATCAGGACAACTCAGCAGGCGCAAAAAATGGCTCTACGGTTGTGGGTCCTTGCTGCAGCAGAATGCATCTGTCGTGGAGAGCTTCCAAGCTGCTTTCCAGAAGGCTTTCTCCATGGACTTCTACATCACGAAGTACCAGGGGAAAATGATGGAGTCCATGACGCCGCTCTTCCAGGCTATGCTCTCCGGCATGCAGCGTCTGGAGCAGCAGGAGAAGGAAGAGGAGGACGAGGAAGAAGCCCGCAAGGTGCTGAGTGAGGTCGCCGCTGATGCCGAGGGCCAGGCGCACGCCAAACGGAGCCGCACGCAGGAGGATCTCGCTCGCCGCGCTCGACGCGTCTGTATCCGGCTGGCGTCGATGGCGAATCGGTGCTTCTGGCTCCTCACGACGGAGGTAGCCGTTCACATCCTCACAGGCGGCGACTGCCTCCAGTCGCACCACCATACGCGGCTCTTCACGAGACAACTGCAATGGGCTTGCCAGCAGTGCAAGCGCTTGCTCAACCATGAAGGTACTTGCGAGGAGCAGGATAGTGATCAGGCGCCAACACACGCAGTCCGCATCCAGATCCACGTGGCTGACGAGGACCAGGAGCACGCAGCAGGTGTGATCAGCGGTGCTCCTCAGCCTCCTGAACACATCCCTTCTGATGCTGAGCAGGCTGACGGCGGGGACTGCGACGAGCAGGCTGACGGCGGGGACTGCGAGGCATGCACGCGTGCACCACCAGCACGAACACAGCCGACGACTACGCTCACAGGGGCGCTCGCCTGCAGACCATGCCTTACTACATCTACAGGACGACGACGACGACCACGACGATGATGATGATGATGATGATGATGATTCGGATGCTGCTGCTGGTGATGATGATGACGATGACGAGAACGACGACGACGACGACGACGACGAAGACGAGCACGACGACCACGACGACGACGAGTACGACAACAGCGAGGATGTACGTCTGGCGAGTCCTGAAGCCGAGCCGGGCAAAGGCTTCTGGACCGCGATTCTTCGCCTTCGAGAACCACTACGTCATGGCTCAGCGGTACGTGCAGGAGGTGCGGCTGCGCAGTAATGTCCCCACCATCGATGGCTTCCAGTGCCCGACCTGGGCACAGGACCCCGAGCAGAACTCGCTCTTCAAGGCCCTCCTCTTCACGCCTTGGGCATGCGAGGGTCCCCTCTCTTGTGGCTGCGTTACTCAGTACAGCCATCTGCTGAGGAACTGCGACTGCCCCGCCGTGCGCCCATACTCGTTCGAGCGGGCGTGGCGGCTTCGCTGCGCGGAGATCCACGTGCTGGCGGCGCGCGCAGACACCAGATGCCGCCTGGCCCGCAAGATGCTCGTGCTCGCGGACACGACACTCTTCTCCGAGCTGAAAGAGCCTCGGGCGAACCTCGACGAGGGTGAGCTGGTGCTCCTCAGCCTAGCGTCCTTCGCAAGGTCTCAGCTGGCGCGGCGCATGCCAGTGGAGGCGGCACGGCGCATCCTCGTCTTCAGTAACCACCATTGCAGGTGGCACGACGAACAGTGCACTCTGGCAGAGTTCTGCGCGCACGTGGCGCGAGACGTGCTGGCGCACGTGGAACTCGCGGCGGAGGCGCGGGTGAAGCCTCGGCCAGCGGCGAGTGCCCACCTCGAGGCCGATGAAGACTCCGCGAGCGATGCCGAAAGGCCCAACGGCCGAGTCCCGCTGGAGCTCGTTGACGTGGGTGGAGGCGGCGGCAGCGACGTGGAGGAGGATGTCGAGGACGCCGCGATTACAGAGATCTCCCTGTTCCCGCTGCGGGACCACGTCAGAGCAACCGAGCTGGCCCTGCAGCAAGATCACCTGCACTGCTTGGATCAGAAGGGCCGCCTCAGCTACGCCGACAAGCAGCTGAATAATCTCAATCGAGCGTACGGCGGCATGCTGCACGCGAGCTTTGCACAGCCAGCCAGCACGGGCGCGCGGGAGCATCTGGGCACGCGACTGAACGAGAGCTTTTGTGACATAGCCTTGCAGCGGCAAAGCATAGCGCTACAGAAAAAGCAAACGAGCGCGGATGGAGAGATCTTGCCCGATGCTGCGGACGACTGGCTCCCCAGCGGTGCTCCTCAGCCTGCTGCCGAGGACGCCCAACCAGAACTCGTTCCGCAGCTCTTGGCCATGCAGGGCCCGGCGGCTGTTGCGTGGAAGCTCGTCACTGATGCCCACTGCACGGAGGAGCAGATTGACGCGGTGGCGTTGTTTGCGCTGTCTCTGCAGAAACGTTTTGACGGCAGACCAGACAAGACAACGCATCTCCTCCCCGTGGCGTCCGCGACAGGCAACCGCAGAGCGATCTGGCTCGGTGGAGGCGGTGTCGGCAAGACGCGCACCCTCTCCAAAGTGGTGGAGCCGATGGCCATCACTTACTTCGGCGAGCAGGGGTACCTCGGCAAAGCGCAGTCCAACCACGCCGCACACAACCTCGGCCCGCGCGGCAGGACCATGCATTCCTCCAATGGCCTGCTCATGTCGGATTCCATGCAGACAGCCAGGCTGCGCTTGACGCCACAGACGCAGAAAAAGCTGGACCGCCTCACAGGCACACTCGGCGTCGACGTGATCGATGAGCTGGGTGCTGTGCCGGGGCCTTTGCTGCATGCAGATGCACTGCGCACGACCTACGGCAGGGCGTTGCGCTACAACCTGGACCCCACGAAGTACATGCGGCCGCAGGAGACGTGGGGACGCATGCCTGTGAAGATCTTGTGCGGGGACTTCTACCAGTTGCCGCCAGTCCCCGCCACCGCTTCCCTGCTGGCGCCTCACGCGGGCCAATCCTACGAACACCAACAGGGTCGGAAGTTGCTCGCCGACATCGAGTATGTCATCGATTTCGTGCAGATGCAACGCTTTACGGACCCGTTGCAAGTCGAGGTTCTCCACGCTATGCGAACTCCAGGCGGGAAAAAGATCTCTGACGAGAGCTGGCAGGCGATCGTCAAAACAGAAATCGTTAGCTCTGGTGGTGCTGCTCAGCCTGCTGCCAGCAACAGCGAAGCCGATCAGCCACTTCAATGGGATCCTCGGTTGCGTGCAGCGAGAGGCTGGTACGAGTCGGCCTATGAGTGGCGCATCGTCTCTTACGCCATGCATGCACAGGCGAAGCTTGATGCGCACGATGCTGGCCAGCTGCTCTTTTACGTACCAGCAATCGACAGACCAGCTGCGCGCCTCGCGAATCCTGATTTCGACGAGATGCGCGCGGAGCCCAACATCGGCGCTACCGCAAAAATGCCAGGGCTGCTGCCGCTCTTCATTGGCATGGAAGTCATCCTGACGGAATCCGTCCTGCCGCCGAAGTATGTCCGCGGTGCGCCAGGCAAAGTGGTAGGCATAGAGCTGCACGCTCTGGAGCCTCCGCTGGAGGGCCGGCCGTCCATTGTATCGGACGGTGTGGTCGTACTCTACTACATGCCAAAGGCTGTATATGTCAAGATCGATGACAGCGATGAACTCTTCTTGAAGGCCGCGAAGGTAACAGCTGGCAGTGCTTCTCAGTCTGCCGGCCCTGACCTGCGCGGAGTGCTCGCGATCACACCGCAGGCGCGCCCGTGGAAGTTCAAGGCGAAGACAGGTGGCCCGGCCATCGCGGTGTCCAGGACGCAGTTGCCCGTGTTGCCCAAGAAGCAGGGGACTCTGCATGGCGTCCAGGGCAAGACGGCGGATCCAGGCTTCATCGTCCACTGGACGTTTCCGCCCGGACTGAAGAAGGAGTCCATTTGGCTTGCCTACTACGTCAGCCTGTCGCGCCCCAGAAGCTTCAAACAACTCTTGAGCCACGGCTTGCCTGACAGGAGCATCATCGAAGGCGGTCCTCCCGAACAAATCGCCAAGACTTTCGCCGAGCTCTTCGCGGACAAGATTGCCGCGACGAAGATCGCTTGCGCGAAAGCTCGACAAGACTTAGGCTGGCCTGCACGAGCCTGAGGAACCGTGAGTTGCAGCATGATGAGCCGGCCAGTTTGGTGCGTCACAGCCTGCTCTCGCGTGGTGTTTCTCAGCCTGCCGCTTTCTGTATGCTAGCCTTAGCTTCAGCCTCCACTTGCGCGGCCGCGGTGCTTCTCAGCCTGCGACTCTTTGCGGTGCTTCTCAGTCTGCAGCCGGTTGTCGCGTTGTGCTTCTCGTCCTGCGCTTCCTGTATGCTAGCCTTAGCTTCAGTCTCCAATTGCGCGGTCGCGGTGCTTCTCAGCCTGCGACTCTTTGCGAGGCCTCTCAGCCTGCAGCCGGTTGTTCGCTTCAGATGCCGACTGCACCTGTGCGCAGTGAGATGCAAGCATCCCCGTCTGCTGTGCAAACGATGATAGACATGGGCGCTTCCAAAACAACATCACGAGATAAGCACACACTAATGCATACAGGCCGTCCTCGCTTTCATCGACATACATCGTTTGAGATTCCATGCGTTCATAGCAGAGTGTCGTTTGGATGCACATCCATTCAAGTTCCCAGCGTTGATAGCAGTGTCTCGTTTGGACAGACATCCATTCAAGGTCGGTGCGTTGATAGCAGTGTCTCGTTTGGAGAAACATACTTTCAAGCTCCATGCGTTGATAGCAATGTCTCCTTTGAACAAGCATCCATTCATTTTCCACGCGTTGATAGCAGTGTCTCGTTTGGACATATATCTATTCAAGTTCCGTGCGTTGATAGCAGTGTCTCGTTTTTACATGTAGTCATTCAAGCGACATGCGTCCATGGCAGTACCTTGTTTGACAACGCATCGGATCAAGCTCAGCGCGACGATGGCAACAGCTTTTGCATCACTATTACTGTTACTGTTGGTATCACAGTGCCTCTCACTGCTGCTGCATGTTTCAGTTATACTTAGACACATCGCTGTTAGGTTGCTTTGCCGGGATACTTATTTATTTATTTATGTATTTATTTATTTATTTATTATTATTATTTTTCATTATTATTATTACTATTACCACTACTATTATTATTATTAATATTTTTATTATTACTATTATTATTATTCTTACTATTACTATTATTATTATTCTTATTATTATCATTATCCTCCTCCTCCTCCTCCTCCTCCTCCTCCTCCTCCTCCTCCTTCTCCCTCTCCTTAGCCTCCTCCTGCCTCCTTCGTTGCCCCGTCCTCTCCCTCCTGTATTTTCTCCCCCTCCGCCACCTCGGGTATTTCTATTGCAAGGGCGCTCACATCGATTTTCCATTTCCAGGGCGTGCGTGCCGATTTTCCTTGACGTCGTCGCCGCTGCGGCCAGCACGGGAGCGCTCTACGTCGGCCAGATCGCGAAGCCGTTGGGGCAACCCCGCGGGACAGGCCGTCGGGACAACTCCGCGGGCCGTTGGCGCTCCCTTCGCGGAGTTCACGCGGGTGGCTCTTCGCGCTAAGCTGCCACCGACGTGTAGATGCAAATTGCACAAGCTAAGTTGTGAGAGATGCGTATTGGAGAGAGAGAGAGAGAGAAACAAAGAAAACAAACAACATAACAACAAACAAACAAAACAACAAAAAGAGAGGTCGCTAAATATTCGCTTCAAGCCGCGGTTTCTGCGGCTGCATGCGGGGGTCCGTAATCGCAGTGTGGTGCGCGGGAGTCTCAGGGATTCTACCCTGGGAGCTCCGGCGATTAGGCCCCCCAGATTTGAGCGAGGACACTCGCCGCGCGGATCCTAAAAGTAGCGTCGCCTATCTTCAGGGTGATCTGGGTGGGCAGACGCATATCGAATGGCCTTCGGCCCATCCCGCCACCGAGCATGGTTTGTGTCTATGAAGCCTATTGGATGTTCGTTGGGATCTCGTGGGGCTTGGAGGCAGCTTGGAGGCCTTTTGGGGGCCGCTTTGGGGCCTCTGTTGGGCCTCTTTTGGGCCTTTTGGGGGCCTCTCGGGGACCTCTTGGGGGCTTCTTGGCTCTGGGGGGCCTCCTGGGCGCCTCTTGCGGCGGGAAACTCGATTATTCGATTCGTGTTCCCTCTCTTGGGCCCTCTTGGCTTGGGCCGCCTGGGAGCGTCGGAAAGTCGAAAAAACGAGAACGCCCACATATAGGACATCAATGATTTGTGCCTCTTGGGGCCCTCTTGGGAGGCCTCAACGAGGTTTCTTGGGGTGTCTTGTGACAGATTCTTGGCCCATCTTGGTGCTATTTTGGGCGTCTTGAACGGATCTTTCTGCGATTCGAGGCCCGCTTGGACCGTCTTGGGGGTCTCTTGGGGCCCTCTTGGCCCGTATTGGGGCCTGCATGGGCTTAAAAAAGTCATGCGACAAGCCGCCGGGGAGCCCAGGGGAACCGCGGGAAGCATCGCTCGCCAAATGTTGGAAATTGGGGTCCAGGTCTTTGAAAGACTCCACAGGACTGAGGGTTGAGGCTCCAAGGATTAGGCAAAGAGCCTGCTGACACGCCCACTCCGTGCCCAGAGGCACGGAGGTGGATAATTGTTTCAAGTTGCGCGGGGATCGGATGCTGACAGTGAAAACTCTAGAAGTCGGAGGTTGCTTACAATCGGTTTGTTTGCACGAGTGCCTTACTTCCCATAGCGCAGTATGAGGAAGAAGAGTAGCAAGCTGCAGTTTGCTGCATCGTTGTCATTGTGGTCATGGCCATTGTGGCTCGAGTGACCGGCAAGGGGGGACTTGTTCCCAACCCGCCCTTCCATGTTTAGTTTCTTTGGGGGGGGCGCGGGAGTCTCAAGGGTTCTATTCTGAGAGCTCCGCCGATTGGGCCTCCCAGAGTGCCAGAGTGGAGCGAGGACATTTGCCGCCAGAGATTCTAGAAACAAGTGGCACGTGTGCCATGGCTCTTGCACAAAAGGAAGGGGGAGGAGGAGGAGGTGGAGGAGGAGGGGGGAAGAGGGGGCAAGACATCGCCCCTCGGGGCCCAGCAACGGGGCCCAAGTCCCAGGTGGGGAGGGGGGGGGGAGGTGGTGTGCGTCGCGACGCGGAATAAAGTGCTCGGAGCGGAGGGGGCACGGGGCGGAGCCCCCATTGGGGCGTTGGGGGCGCGGAGAGGAGGGGGTGGAGGTGGTGTGCGTCGCGACGCGGAATGAAATGGTCGGGGCGGAGGGGGCACTGGGCGGGGCTTGGGGCAGAGGCCACGGGGCGGGGGTCCAACTGGGGCGCTGGGGACGGGGGGGGAGGTGGTGTGCGTCGCGACGCGGAATGAAATTGTTGGGGCAGAGGGCGCACGGGGCGGAGCCCCCACTGGGGCGCTGGGGACGCGGGGAGGGAGGTGGGGGAGGTGGTGTGCGTCGCGACGCGGAATAAAGCGTTCGTGGCGGAGGGGGCAGTGGGCGGGGCTCCCGCTGGGGCGTTGGGGACGCCGGGGGTCTCGGTGCAGAGAGCCACGGCGCGGGGGTCCCACTCTGGCGCTGGGGACTCGGGGGGGGGTGCGACGCGGAATAAAGCGTTCGTGGCGGAGGGGGCAGTGGGCGGGGCTCCCGCTGGGGCGCTGGGGACGCGGGGGGGCTCGGGGCAGAGAGCCACGGCGCGGGGGTCCCACTCTGGCGTTGGGGCCGCGGGGGGGGGGGGGGCGACGCGGAATAAGGTGGTCGGAGCTTTAGACACCTTGTGCAAGAGAATAACGACCCGTATCTTCAGGGTGGTCTGGGCGGGCAAACGCATATTATTGTTTCAAACCGGGCGGGGATCGAATGCTGACCGTGACAGTTCTAGGCGTCGAAGGTTACTTACAGTCGCTGTGTTTGTACGAGTGCCGTACTTCCTAGTGCACGGTAGGGGACAGCAGAGTAGCAAGCTGCAGTTGCTACATCGTTGTCGTTGCGGTCATGGCCATCTTGGCTCGGGTGACCTGCAAGGGGGCATTTGTTCCCAACCCGTCCATCCCCTTTAGTTTTTTTTCCGAGGCGCGGGATCCTCGGGTATCTCCAGGGTGGTCTGGGTGGGCAGACGCGTGTACATGTCTCGTGCCAGAACATTCCGGGGACTTCAACACAGCGAGTCATTGTTGCGTCCTGTCAACCTTGAACCGTATACGAGCACCGTTCCTGGGACTTCAACCGTACGAATCTTTGAACTTGCTGCAACATTTTAATCATAATCTGCGCGGCGCTGTGGCGAGAACCACATTTTGAAAGCCACCCGCCCGCCACCCATGAAACTATTGCAAACCATTAAGACGAATGTCCGCGTCGCCACGGCAAAGCAAACATATTTTCAAAACGAACAACCCTCCATCCTTGAAGCGGTCGCGAAAGCTTAAGACATGTGTGCGCAGTGCTCAGGCGAGATCAACATTTTGAGAGCCACCCGCCCGCAGTCCGTGAGACAGTTGCAGACTACTTCTAAGACGAATGTGCGCGGCGCTGGTACCAGAACCACATATTCTGAACACCACTCGCCCGCCATCCTTGAAACTGCTGCGAACTTGTAAGACGACTGAGCGCGGCGCGGAGGCGAGAACCACATGTCTGAAAACCACCCGCCCGTCATGTTTGCAACCGTTGCAAGTTTCAAGCTTCAGGATCTTCAATATCATAACTCGTGGCGAAGTCTCTGGCGAAACAGTTAACCCGCCTTACCGAAACGAATGTGGGTGCGACTGGGAGAAATGATGCATAAGGAACGAGAGATGGAGGAGGAGGAGGAGGAGGAGGAGAAGGATCGGTGAGAGAAGGAACAGGAGGAGGAGGAGGAGCGAAGCAGGACGAGGAGGAGGAGGGCGGAGGAGGAGGAGGAGGAGAAGGAAGAGGAGGAGGAGGACGGAAGACGGAGGACGGAGGAGGAGGAGGAGGAGGAGGACGGCAGAAGAGGAGGAGGTGGAACGGGGACTGAAGATGAGATCGAGATTGGTGGTGCTGGTGATGGTGACGGTGACAGTGGCGAGGACGACGACAACGACGATGACGATGACGACGATGATGGTGATGATGCTGTTGTTGATGATGATTGAGATGGAGATGGTGGTGATGATGATGATGGTGGTGGTGGTGATGATGTTCATGATGATGCTGGTGGTGGTGCTGATGGTGATACTGCTGCTAATGATGATGCGTCTGCTAATGATGATGGAGATGGAGATGGAGACGGGCAATATGACAACGATGATGGTGATGATGCTGATGATGATGCTGATGATGATGATGACGACGCGGACTATGATGATGATTATGCGGACGACGACGATGATGCTAATGATGATGGTGGTGGTGGTGATGGTGATGATGCTGATGATGATGACGAGGCTGCTGCTGATGATGATGATGAAGGCGATGATGATGATGATGATGATGATGCTGAGGATGATGATGATGATGATGATGCTGATGATGATGATGATGATGATGTTGATGATGATGATGATGGTCGTGATGATGATGATGATGATGATGATGATGATGCTGATGATGATGATGATGCTGATGATGATGATGGTCGTGATGATGATGATGATGATGATGATGATGATGATGATGATGATGGTTGTGATGATGATGCTGATGATGATGATGGTCGTGGTGATGATGAGGAGAAGGATGACAAGCATGAGCATGACACTGAATCACAGTATGTATAGTAGGGTGATGCAGCTTAGACTGTAGACGAGGATGATGAGAACGATGAAAGTGGTGCTAACGCTGATGGTGGTGATGGTGGTCATCATGATGATCATGATGGTGGCGACGATGTATGCAATCACTGACAGGATGCAGGCAGCTGGTGGACTCGACGATAATGGTAATGACGGTGGTGATGATGATGTTGCGGATGATGATGATGCTAATGATGATGACGACGTTGATGATGATGATGATGATGATGATGATGATGATGGTGATGGTGATGATGATAATGATGATCATGATGCTGGTGGTGATGATGACGATGATGATGTTGATGATGATGCTAATGCTGATGCTGATGATGATGTTTACCGACGACGATGATGATGATGATGATGATGATGATGATGTTTTGGATGAGGCTGTGGAGGATGGTGGAGACGGTGATGATTATAATGCTGACGATGATAATGCTGCTGCTGATGATGATGATGATGATGATGATCAGGGTGAACATGATGATGGTGGTTGTGGTGCTGCTGACGGCGATGATGGTGCTGGTGATGATGACTATGATGATGGTGGTGCTGATGGTGGTGACGATGATGACGATGATGATGTTGATGATGATGATGATGCTGGTGGTGGTGCTGATGATAATACTGCTAATGATGCTGCTGCTGATGATGATTATGATGGAGATGGAGATGGAGATGGAGATGGACATTATGACAATCATGATGGTGATGATGTTGATGTTGATGCTGATGCGGCTGATGGTCATGATGACGACGCTGACTATGATGATGATGATGGTGGTGGTGATGATGGTGATGATGTTGATGCTGCTGCTCATGATGATGATGATGATGATGATGACGATGATGATGATGATGGTGACGATGATGACGATGATGATGATGATGATGATGAACTAGATGATGATGCTGATGCTGATGATGATGTTGCTGATGATGGTGGTGATGATGATGATAAGGCTGATGCTGATGATGATGATGCTGCTGATGATGATGATGCTGATGCTGATGCTGATGCTGCTGACGATGATGAGGATGAGGATGAGGATGAGGATGAGGATGAGGATGATGCTGACGATGATGATGATGATGATGTTGATGTTGATGATGATGATGATGATGATGATGATGATGATGATGATGATGATGATGATGATGCTGATGCTGATGCTGATGCTGATGCTGATGCTGATGCTGATGATGCTGATGCTGATGATGATGCTGATGCTGATGGTGGTGGTGGTGGTGGTGATGATGATGATGATGATGATGATGATGATGATGATGATGATGATGATGATGATGATGATGGTGGTAATGATGACGAGGAGGAGGAGGAGGAGGAGGAGGACGAGGAGGAGGAGGAGTACGAGGAGGAGGAGGAGGAGGACGAGGAGGAGGAGGAGGACGAGGAGGAGGAGGAGGACGAGGAGGATGTCAGCCCCCCGTCCCCAGCCCACCGTCCCCCCCCCCACGCGTCGGCGGCGAGGAGTGGGGCGTGTTGGACACGAGCTCCGCTGGGATGTTGCGGCAGGTGTCCGAGGAGGACGCTCGCGAGATCGTCTCGTCCCTGGGCCCGGAGGCCACGGCGGCGGAGCTATCCGCGCCCCGCCTTCCACCAAGCCGCGTGCGGCTTGCCCTGCCCAACCCCCGTTCGAGGGGGGCGCAGGGTTCTAGGCCTCCTGGGTGGGGTCCGAGTAGATGGGGTCGGGTGAGCGCACCGCATCGCCGATGCATCGCCGATACGGCTCGATGTGGAGCGCGGTTTTCTCCACGCTGGAGTCGCCGATGCACCGCCGACGTCGCCGATGCTCGCCCGTGCACGGGCGATGCATCTGCGATTCGGCGTGATCATCCGACCCCATCTACTCGGACCCGATCTAGAGGACCTCTACTTTCCCCAGCTCCCGTTCGGACGGGCCGCAGGGTCGGGGGTGCCTCCCACCTTGGGCTGAAGGCACCTGGACTCGGCACTTGGCTGCTGTCTCCTCTTTCCCATTCTCCTCTCTACGCTGTGCTAGGCCAGAACGTCCCAACCGTCCTCGTCCCCGTCGTATCGAGGGAGAGAAAGAGAGAGAGAGAGAGAGAGAGAGCGAAGGAAGGAGAGAGAGAGAGAGATAGAGAGAGAGAGAAAGGGAGACAGAGAGAGAGAGAGAGAGAGCGAAGGAAGGAGAGAGAAAGGGAGGCGCACGCAGATCAGCGTGCAGCTGTCTATCGGCGTGCATCGAGCACTGCTGGACGCGCTGCCGGTCGGCGTGAAGCCGTGCGGCGCGGTGCGGTGCATGGCGCAGGGTGGGTCGCCCATTTCTTGATCCCTTTTCCGCCTCCTCCTTTTAAGGCGTCGCGTGTGTTGCAGGATGAGCGTTGAGGATGCTCGAGTTCGAGAAAGACATGTATGTGTATATATACATTGATGAGATAGAGAAAGAGAAAGAGAGAGAGAGAGATACAGCTAAAGACAGACAGAGAAAGAGGGAGAGAGAGGGAGATAGAGAGCGAGAGAGAAAGAGGTAGATGGAGAGAGCCGAAGGCACCCGCTAGAGCGCGAATTTAACCGCGCTTCGTGGCCTGGGCCGGAATGCTGCCTGTTCTCCAATGCGGATTCGCGAGGGCGCAAACTAGGCGACGCAGGGCAAGGCTGAGTGCTAAGGCCTAAGGAGTGCAACTGCCGTGCCCCTGCACAGCGTCGCAGACGACGCCTCGTGGCTGCTCGCGCAGGCTGCGGCGGACAGCACCCTGCTTCGCCAGAGCCGCGGCATGGCCTCCTCGCCCCCCCCCCCACCCGTGGGCACCACACCTTGCGCGCACCGGCCCGACGCGCTGGCTGGGAGGCCGTGCGGTGCGCTCGCCAGGAATCCGACCCGCTGGGGGCCTGGGCCGGCCTCCTCGGCCCCCAGCGGCCACCACGGGGCGAGGGCTGCCGAGAGCCCGCAGGTGCGAGCGGGGTGGCTTCCTCGCGCGAGTGCGGAGGTCCTCGTCCCGTGGTCCTCGCCGCCCCGCCTCGCGCTTCCTTCCGCCCCTCCCCGTCCTCCTCCTGTGTGGTCCCCGTCCTCCACTGTGCTGGCTTCGCTGCATGCCCATCCGCGGCGGGGGGCGACTTCGGGACAACTGCCGGACAACCCGCGGGACAAAAGCGGGACTTACACGGGTACGGGACAACCACTCGACGGCCACGGGACAATCGCTGAACGAGGCATGACGGGAGAAGACAGCGGTTAGAACCGTGACGAACGCGAAACGCGCGCGGGCTCCCCTCTTCTTCCTGGCCCCACTTTTCTGCGCACCTGATCCCCTCCCCTCCTCCCTTCTACTCCCCTGAAGCTGTGCCCCCAGGTGAGAAATCCGTCGGCTTTCGTGACCAAGGCGCTGCGTGCCACCTGGAAGGAGGGCCAGTGGATAGAGCGATGAGCACAGCGAATGTTGTTGCAATATTAATCAAGATGGGAGGAGGGAGGAGAGATGGCCCAGTGCGGTGTGGGGACATTTCTACACTGCAATCTGTCCCAGCCACATTTTGTTGTGTTCGCGAGAGCGCCCACCTTTCTCTGAGAGGAAAGAGAAACAGTGAGAAAGAGAGAGATACTATAATGATAAAAATCTGTATATGCATGCGTGCATGCATGCATGTATGCATGTATGCATGTATGCATGTACGTATGTGTAGGTTTGCATGCATGCATGTAGTTGTGTAGTTATGTCTGCTTATGTTTATGTTTATGTGTATGGTTAAGTTCTTGATTATGCGTATGTGTATGAATATGTATGCATATATTCAGATGTTAGTGTATGGATAGGTGTATGTATATTTATGTGTATAGTTTGTATGCACATGCATTTGCATATGTATATGTACACGCTCATGTATATGTATATGTATATGTATATGTATAGGTGTATGTATATGTTTATGTAGAAACATGTATAATGTAAATGCATAGCCAACATCGATGCTATTGCATATGTGCATGTACACGTACACGTACACGTACACGTACATGCCAATGTACATGTTAATTTTCATGTACATGTAAGTGTAAAGGTCGAATCGCATGTACATGTAAACGTACATGTATGTATGCATGCATGCACGTATGTATGTCTTTATTCGTGTACGTATGTATGGATGCATGCATGTGTATGTCTGTCTGTATGTCTGTCTGTGTGTGTATGCCTGTCTGTCTGTCTGTCTGTGTGTGTATGTATGTATGCATGCATGCATGCATGCATGTATATTTATATATATATATGTGTGTATATATATATATATATATGTGTATGCAAATGTTAATATATGTATGTATGTATATATATATACGTGTATCTGAGTGGGCCAGGGGAGGGCCCAGAACGGGGACCACTGATTTGCATGGCGGTCCGCGGGGGCCTTGAGGGCTTCAAGAGGGCCCAGAAGGGGCCCCGGACCCCCCGAGAGGCTCCCAAGCTGGCCCAAAGGCTCCCAAAGCGCCCCAGGTTGTCTGGAAGTGCGGTCCAACCAACGCCGTACGCATAGAATAATGATTGGATCACCGCGACGTCGTGTTCCAGATGCCGCAGTGGAATTGGACTCTGGACATCTTTCCGACAGAGAAAGCACCACTTTGGACCACTATTCCGACAGCAGTGACACCGACACCAGCACCGGTAACAACACCACATCGAGCACATGTTCTTCTTCGGCTGCAATTGAACCATGGCAAGATTAGATTCAACGCAAGACAAAGCAAGTATAACAGTATTGCCAGCAGGTGGGTCACGAAGATTGGTGCACACGGAAGAGACGTTTGCAATGGAGACTTGTTTGTAAGATCCTTCATAACGTGGGAAAATGGAGCCAGAAGGCGTTGTGATGGGATCCAACCGAGACACATCCACGCGCAAAGAGATGACCACACCGACCTAACAATTGATGCATTGACGGCGTGGCAAGTTTTATTGGCAGAAGTGGCGGAGAACCTTGGCAAACAATTGTTGTCGCTTCGCGAATCCCCACCAGCCCATCCAGAAACGATGCCCAGAGGAATTGCCTCGATCAGAGAAGTGGGCAGCACACAGAGGAAGCCATTATGAGACATCTTGGGATATCTTGAGCCATCTTGGAGGTCATTTTGGGCTCTCCCAGACGCTCTTGGAGTCATCTTAATCCGTGCCCCCCCCCAAGAGGCCTCCATGTGGCTAAAACCTGTGTAGAATCAATGATTAGGCATTCTCGCCGAGGCCTCTTGGAGCATCTTGGGTGCATCTGGGGGGGCTCTTGGGGCCTCTTGGGGGTCTCTTGGGGGCCTCCGGGGGGCCTCTTGGGGGCCTCTTGGGGCCATTTTGGGGCCATCTTGGGACCTCTTGGGGCTTCCTGGGCGCTTCTTGGGGCCATCTTGGAGGAGATCGATCAAACAAGAGGGGGGGTTTAATTAGCGCCCCCCCTCGGAAGCCCCTAAAATCGCCTCTTGGACCCCTCTTGGAACGCTCTTGGAGTGCTCTTGGGCGCTCTTGGGGCCGTCTTGGGGCTCTTTTGGGGCTCTCTTGGGGCCCTCTTGGGCCATCTTGGAACCATCTCCAGGCCTCGGATGGCCATCGGAAGCGAAAAGGCGAGAAAGCAAAAATCATTGATTTTCCTTAGGTTTTGGGACGATTTTGGCCTCTTCGGGGCCTCCTTGGGGAGCTGTTTGGCCACTTGGAGTTATCTTGGGGCCGTCTTTGGGCTTCTTGGAACCATCTTAGGAGCCATCTCGAGCGATCTTGCGCTATCTTGAGCCATCTTGGAGCTCATCTTGGGTTCTCTGAGGCGCTCTTGGAGCCGTCTTGGGCCATCTGGGACGCTCTAACTACCCGCGGCCCCCCCCGTCCAGGTCCAGGGGAGGGGGTAGGGGGAGGGGTAAACCCCTCCCCAAGGGGGAAGAGGGAGGGGTGGAAGAGGATCTGTTCTAGACCACCTACGCCCAGAGGGCTGGTGGGATTCCGCCAGACAGCAGTCTATGGTCTGAAGTGGAGGAGCCCTACGTACGCTGGCATGGACAGGATAATCTGTTCGAGCGGGTCGGCCGACCGGCTCTTCCTCGCTCCTTCCTCCAACCCATATTGAATTCGAATATTTTGGCTGGCGCCGAGGCGCCGCCGCCTGGCCCCTCGCAGGGCCGTCCCGTGGGACGAGTAGGCGCCGCGACCGCGCGTCCGCGTCCGCGTCCTCCCTCCTCCTCCTCCTCCTCCTTCTCCTGGTCTCTTTCCCTTCCATCCTGTGGTGTTGGGTCCTCGTTTTGAAGAGACAGCGCCCCGCGTCTCACTCCTCCTCCCCCCTCCTCCCTCCTCCATGCGTTTCACCCACCCAGTACAGCGCTTCGTGGCCCCACAGGGAGCTCCACCTAAGGCCCCAAGGGGGGGGTACCACATGCGTCCGCCAGGCTCCAGTGGGGGGTGGCCACGTGCGTCTTCCACATCCAGTAAAGCGCTTCGTGGACCCATAGGGAGCTCCACGTAAGGCCCCAGTGGGGGTGGCCACATGCGTCCGCCACCCAGTACAGCGCGTCGTGGCCCCATAGGGAGCTCCACGTAAGGCCCCAGGGGGGGGTACCACATGCGTCCTCCACACCCAGTGCAGCGCTTCGTGGCCCCATAGGGAGCTCGCTCTACCTAAGGCCCCAGGGGGGGGGGGTACCGCGTGCGTCCGCCACACCCAGTACGGCGTTTCGTCCCCTGGGGGGGTACCACATGCGTCCGCCACACCCAGTGCAGCGCTTCGTGGCCTCATAGTGAGCTCCACCTAAGGCTCCAGTGGGGTTTGGCCACATGCATCCGCCACATCCAGTACAGCGCTTCGTGGACCCATAGGGAGCTCCACCGAAGGCCCCAGTGGGGGTGGCCACATGCGTCCGCCACACCCAGTACAGCGTTTCGCGGCCCCACAGGAAGCTCCACCGAAGCCCCCACTGGGACCTTCCGCATGCGTCCCGCGCACCCAGTTTGGCATTCTCACCCACCCAGTATAGCGTTTCGTGGCCTCGTTAGGAGCTCCTCCGAAGCCCCCACTGGGTCCGTCCGCATGCGTCCCGGAAACCCAATTTGGCATTTTCCCCCAGTGCAGCGCTTCGTGGCCCCATAGGGAGCTCCACCGAAGCCTCCACTAGGACCGTCCGCGTGCGTCCCACACGCCCAATTTGGCATTTTCACCCACCCAGTACAGCGTTTCGTGGCCCCATAGGGAGCTCCACCGACGGCCCCCGTTCTACCGCCCGCAAGCGTTCCCCCCACCCAGTGAAGCGCTTCGTGGCCCCATAGGGAGCTTCACCGAAGAAGATATTCACAATTGTGGTACCCACAACTGCATGTGGTTGCCTCCCTCGCCAGGATAATTGTTCCTCTCCTGCCTCCTCTCCCTCCCCTTGCGCGCCAGGCGCGTGCATGATGCACGGCTGGCGCACGCAGCCCTCTGAAGCCCCCAGGAATGCACCGGTGCATTCAAGCCAGGGTTTTGGACTACAGCCAGGCGGCTTCATTGCTGAAATCGGTTATGTTGGGTATGCGATGCCAACAAAGTAGGTCTATACGGAATGCTCGGTCCCCACCTGGGCTTACTCCGTCTGGATTCAGCATCGATGGGGGAAGACAGCCAGGCTGACACCACCCTGACGTTTTCCTTGCGCGCGCGGTTCCTTGTCTGATTCTTCACTGTCTCTCACCGCCCGTGTATCTGAGTAGATGAAGCATGGGAGGTATACGTGAGCTTGGCGCTGGGAGCACGGCGAAAGGGATACATCCATTTAGAGAGAGAGTGAGAATATATACATACATCTATATGTGTACAAGACTGCATTGGCGCTTCGCGCCATGCACCTTGGTTCTTAAAGCTCGGCATGCAGGAGAACCAAATATAGCGATGATTCATTGTTGCCGTTTGCGCCATCGTCGTTATAGTAATGTTATGTACTATCCTTATACTTCCTCTCCTCTAACTCGTAATCTTCCTTGTCTGCGAGCCACTCCTTGTCCTCATCCCCAGTTTGTATTGCAGGGGCTCCTCTTTGGAGGTGTTCTTGGGCCCCTCTCAAAAGCTTTTTGGTGACCTCTGGGGGCCTCCTGGGCGCCTTTTGGGGGCCTCTGGGGGCTTCTTGCGGCCACCTTGCTACCAACCACGGTCTCCCTGAACGACCGGGTCACGATTTGGAGTGCTTCGGGAGGCGTCTTGGGGCCATCTGGGGCTGTCAGCGGGGCTCTCTTGGGGCCATCTTGCGGCCCTGTTGGACCATATTGGGGCTCTTTTGGACTGTCTGGAAGCCCTTTGACACCGTTGTGGGAGGATTTTGGGGGCCTCTTCGGCGGACTCGGACGCACGGAATACCGAAGAACCGAATGTCCAACAAT
>CAUYUJ010018575.1:40000-57500 GCA_963575745.1 Prorocentrum cordatum
ATAAGGAGAAAGAATGGAGGAGGAGGAGGAGCAGGAGGAGGAGGAGGAGGAGGAGGAGAAAGAGGAGGACGAGGAGGAGGAGGAGGAGGAGGAGGAGGAGGAGGAGAGCGAGCAGAAAGGCCAGAAGCCTCTTGGATGCCTCGCGGAGTCTCTTCGGATTTCTTCATAGAGCCTCTTAGAGTCCATTTGGGGTGTCTGGATGGTCTCTTGGCAGTCCCACTGTCCTCACGGTGCGTCTTGGGTGCCCCTGGGGGGCCTCTTGGGGCTTTTTGGGGGTCTTTTGTAAGCATCCTGGGGTGAGAGATGTGCCGAACTTGACAGGCGGGGAGCCGCATGTTGACCCTGCCACTGGCCTTCGGTGTGGACCCCTGCAGGACAACGAGGCGTGTCAGGGGTGTGCCGAAATGGAGATGTTGTGGTGATGATGGTGATGATGCTGATGATGGTCGTTCTCCGAACTTTAATCCTAAAGCAGAATGAGAGCCGCCAGATGCGTTCGCCTGATTCCCAGTGTTACAACAGTTGGCAATGTGCATGCATCTGCTCCGAAACCTTTTCTCTCGAGATGCGGCCGGAGGGAGCCAACCTCGCCAAGTTAGGCGTCCTCCTGGCCTGGATTGTGTTTGGCCCGACCGCTCATCAGCGCCTCGCCGGCGGTCCTGGGCCGCCTCCGCCGGCTCCGCCGGCTGCGGAGGCCAACCTGGAGCCGGAGGCGCTCTCTGCGGAGGCCTGCGCTGCCTGGCTCCCGCCCGCTCCGCCGTGCGCGGAGCTAGTCGTGGAACAGCTCGCGCCCTCGCTGGAGGAGTGCGTCGCCCTGCTCCAGCAGTGTTCGGCCGGCTCCCCGCTGCCCGAGCAATCGGCGCCCCAGCACGTGCTCCTCTCGCTCGCGGGCCCGCTGTTCGTGGAGGGGCTCCGCTGGCTGGCGTCTGTTTGCGGGCGCTGCGGTCGGCGCAAGGCCCAGCGGCCTAGCGCGCCCGCGCTTGCGCCTGAGGGTTCGCGGCCAGCGCCGAGTTCGCCGACTGGCGGGAGTCGGCCGCCGCTGCAGCACCAGCCCCGCGGCGGTGGCGTCTATCGATGATCGAGGGCGATGAGGTTTCATTGAGTATGCGGTGCAGCCGCCGCTCCTGCATGGCCGTGCTGTGGTGGCTGTGTCGGCGGTCCGCCCTACCGATTGCGCGGTCATCACTCCTGACGACGACCTCTACATCGAGGAGCTTGGACCAGGCAACACTGACATTCGAGCCTGGTACCGCCGTGTCAACGGAGGGGGCCCTCCACCAGCAGCTGGAGGCATCCCTGTGTACGACTTCGCGGCCCCGCTCACTCTGGCCAGCTTCGTTGCGCTGCGCCCCGCGGCCGTCCGGATGGTGGCTGAGCACGACGCCGCGCTCGTCGCTGCAGGGGTGCAGGCTGTCGTGCCTGCGACCGCCGCTGCTGGCCCTGGCCCCGCGGCGGCCCTTGCCCCCGCGCCGCCTGCTCCCGCCGCCGCGGGCCTCGCCGCTGCCCTGGCTGGGCCTGGAGGGCCCGTTGGCCCCGCGCCTGTCGCGGGCCCCCCCGCGGCGGCCCCCGCCGCCTATGGGGTTTTACCTGCAGCAGCTGGGGTCGCTCCTGGGGCCGCTGTCGTCGTCGGCGCCGACGCTGGGCGCGGCGGTTTTCATGCTGCGCTGGCCGCCAGCCCAGGGCCGTTGCGAGTGGACGCTGGCGACGATTTCCGCACGTTGCCCGTCGGTTACGACGCGGAGGGGAAGCGCCGCAAGGAGTTCCGCGACGCGGTCGCAGAGATGCGCCAGCAAGCCTGGCTTGACTGGGTGGTGCCTGGGCCATGTGCAGTCCTCTGGCGCGCGGATATCATGCTGGAGTACGGCGGGCCAGCAGTTGGGTATCGCATCTCCTTTCGCTCCGCGTGCCGCACTGGCCTCGACGACCCGGCGATGCTTCTCCACTCCGAGCTGTCGAAGATCTTCCAGGTGGCGATGTGTTACGACCAGATCGACGCTAGCAACCTTGCTTCGGTGGAACTCATCTGTCGACAGATGCAGCTCTGCGAGGAGAAGCTCGAATACCGCCTGTTCGGCGCCATGGGATCCGGTCACCAGGGGCACGACGATAGCTGGTATTTCACGGGCTCGCAGAACACTCGCGGCCCCATGGTGCGCCCCGCCCTCTCGAAGTGGGTCGCCGGGCAGGTGGCCGCAGAGAGCGCCGTGCTCAAAGAGCGCCGCGAAGCTCGGGAGGGGCGGGCATTCGCCGAGCCGCCGCCGCCAACCCGCCGCCGAGGCGAGCAGGGCGGCGGGCAGGGCTGATCACCCCGCCGCCTCTCTTGGACAAGGCAGCTGCCTGCGCCCTGGTCGTGCGCAAGAGCTCGCGCCGCAGGCCTTTCGCTCCTGGCCGATGTCGGCTAGTCGCCAGCGAGACATTTCCCCGCTCTCCTTGCTCGATGTGCCCGCCAGGCTTCCAGGTGGCTCACGAGCTCTTCAGCGTCGTCGGGAGTTACTTCGGCACAGTGCCGAACATGCGAACGACGCGATCATTCCCCTCAGCGGTCTGGCAGGCCGCTCGCACCACGGGCCAGCTCGGCCGGGCGCCCAGGCCCGCTCGCACCGCGGTCGCCCAGGCGCTCGCCAAGGAGCACATCATGGACAACTGCGCTGCGCTGGGCCCCCCGCCCCGAGACGTCAGCACCCGCGGGGGCCTGCGCGAGCTCCGCGGGAACTCACGCACGGTGGCTCTTCCCCGGTCGCACTCTGTAACAAGGACCTCGTCTCCTGGCCCGCGACGGGTGCCGCGCCAGTTACGTTGGCCGCCGCGCTCGCCCCGGGGCACCTTTCGCGGTCGGGGGATCTATTGGCCAATTCGCGCCGTAGTGCCGACGATGCTGACCGCCTTCGGAACGAGCTGGGATTGGCGCGCCCATGCTCGGACCCGCCTTCCGCACCTCTTCGCATTATTCTGGCTGCATGGAGCAGTTGCCGCGTGGCTGAGCGCTGGAGGTACCGCGTCTCCGGCGCCGCCGCTGCGCGCTACCGCGCGTTCTTGGCAGAGGAAGCGGCAGACGTCTCGGTCATGGGCGCGTGCTCGGAGCCCGCCTCCGCCGCGCATGACGACGTGGCGGGTTTCACCGCGGGGCTGCCCCGGGCGCGCGTGGAGGCCAGCTCCTTCGACCCGGCGGGCGCCGACTTCATGCGCCTCGACCGCAGGCAGGTGGCCCCGACTTTCAATGAGGGGTCTGGCTCGAGGGTTTGGCTCTGTCCTCGGCTCTTCGCCACCTGCTTCGAAGCCGTTCTGCTTTTTGGCCGACGGCTGCTCATCTTTGTCGACGACCTCGGGCTGGCTCTCGCGGTCGGCAAAAGGGTGTTCGGGGGCTCTCTAGATCCGAGACGTGCTCCGTGAAATCTGCGCCCTATCGTTGGCTATCGGTGCGCGGCTCCCGGTGCGATGGTTTCCTTCGGGGCGCAGCCCATCCGACTATCCTTCTAGAGGTCGCCCGTTCATCGTGCATTCGGTCAAGGCGGACGCCCTGGACCCTCGCTGACGCGGTGGTTCCCGTCGCTGTCGCCGACGCGCCGCCGGCCGCCCCGCCGTTTCGAACCTTCGTCGAGGAGGGGGCCGCACATGACGTGGGCGCTGGTGCGGCTGACGGGGCGGGCCCGAGCTCTCAGCGCAGTGCGAGTGCGAGTGGCAACTCGCCCGAGCTGCTCGCCGCTGCCGCCGGCCCCCATTGCCCCCTCGACCCTGGCCGAGCTGTCCTTCCTGGCGGGGCGGTCGGTGGCGCCGGCAACTTACGAGGCCTGCCTCCGCCTGGCCTTGACCATCCTCCACTGGGTCACCTCGGTGCGCCCGAGCGGCTGGACGTCTGCCTGGTGCTCTTCCTGGACAAGCTGCTATTCGGGGGTTGCCCGAGCGACGTAGCCAGCAAGTTGGTCGCCGTCATCGGGCTCTTCGACCCAGACATGGGCTGCTGGGGAGCGGGCGCGACGCCGTGGACGTCGCAGGCGATGATGGGCCGGGCCCCGCTGGCAGCGATCGTGGGGGTCTTCTTCAACCGCGGCGCGGTGGCGTTCGCCATGGCCGCCTTGCTCTTCCTCGCGGCGCGCCGTCAGCCCGACACGTGCGACTCGCTCATGTTGCTCCAGCTTGCGTCCCCGCCGAGGCGGCAGGAGAGGCCGCCGCCGTCCGGGGCCCGCTGCTGGCGCCAGTTGCGGTTGGCGCCACTGCTCCTGGGATCGCTGACTTTCCTGCACTTCCGCCTTCATGTCTCGACGACGCAAGCTCGCGGGACAATTGACCGCGTCTGGCTGTTTCCGCCGACAGACCTGCCAGTCCCGTTTCCGAGCGCGGGGATCACGGCGTACGGATGGCGCCGCGGATGGGCGTCTCTCGACCTCCTTCACCGTTTGCGAACGCTGCAGGAGGTGAAGCGCCGCGGGCGCCGGGCTTCGATCTCGACCACGAAGCGCCACGCGATGCAGGCGATGGAAATCTCAGAGCTGGCCCGAGCCCCCGCGCTGGCGAAGGACAACGGCAACCGCGTCTCGGAGAGGCTCGGCGCCGCGTTCGTCGAAAGAGGCCGCGCCCCTGCCGCCTCCAGCGCTGCCGCCGGCGCCCGCTGCCTAGGCCCGTCGCCGCTGAGTGGCCGCGTCGTGGCCGCTCGCCTTCGCTCGCTCCTGCGAGCGGCCAGGGCCAGTGCCAGCCGAAATCGTCAGCATATTTTTTTAGAACTGTCTGCTGGAACCGAGGGGCCCAGCCGGGGGGTCAACAATCTGGGTTGCGGCGTGATCGCTGCTGACTGCGTCTCTCGTCCTTGGTTCGATTTGGATCGGCCTGTGATCAGGCGAACCCTTCTCGGCTGGGTCTCTTCGGGAGTTGTGTTAGCTGGGTGGCTGGGCACGCCTTGCAACAGTTGGTCCCAAGCCCGACGCGGTCCCCCAGCCAGCAGCTGGTGCAGGATCTGAGCGCCACATGCGCTTTGGGGTCTCCCTGGTCTGAAAGGCCGTGCTGCCGTTGCCGTCGCTAAAGGGAACAATCAGCTGCTCTTCTCTTCGAAAGTCATTCGAGCCTGTGAGCATCAGGGGATTCCCGCCTTCCTCGAGAACCCTGCCTTCTCGTTTCTTTGGTCCCTTTCCCCCTCGTGAGACTCTCCTCTCTCTCCCCTGATCGCAGGGCCTCGTTTTTGATTTCAGTGGATTTGGGGCCAGGTGGAGAAAGCGTACCAGGGTCCAGGTCTGAGGTCGCGGTTGTAAAATCTCGCTGCCGAAGTTGTGCAACGCCCGCGGGGGCTTTTGTGTGCAGTCTGGCAAACATCACATCCTCATTGGCCGCGATCCTGCCTCTGGTAAGCTGTGGACCCAGGTCGCCCAGAGCTACCCCCGCCGTATGGCCTCGACCTTTGCCACGGCCACTACGAACTGCGTCCAAGGCCTCCACCTGGCCCGCCTTCAGCAGTCTATAGCGCTAGAATAAGCGTGACGGCCATTTTGGCCAGAAGCCATCCTGGGATTTTGGTCCCTTGCCTCCCTCCGCTCCTGGTCGGTGGTGGTGTTCTCGTGCCTGGTCCTCCTCTTCCTCCGCTGCCGGCGTCTCCTGGGCACGAGCCGGTCCATCGTTGGTACATCTGCTTGGCCTGCGAACACAAAATCCTTCTCTGGCTTGGGAGGAGCGTAGAATGGTCGTTTTCCGAACTTTCATCCTGAAGCAGAATGAGAGCCGCCAGATGCATTCGCCTGGTTCCCAGTGTTGTGTTACAACAGTTGGCAATGTGTGCGTGTATCAGCTCCGAAGTCTTTTCTCTCGCCCTCCCTCCTTTCCCTTTTCTTCCCTCCCTCCGCTCCTGGTCGGTGGTGGTGTTTCCCTGTTTGGTCCTCCTCCGCTGCCAGCGTCTCCTGGGCACGAACCGGTCCATCGTTTGTACAGTTGCCTAGTTTGCGAACACAAAATCGTTCTCTGTCTCGGGTGGAGCGTAGAGTGATGATGACGGTGAAGATGATGAATATGATGTTGATGATGATGATGATGATGATGGTGATGATGATGATGGTTATGATGATGCTGATGATGATGATGATTGTGATTATGTTGTTGACGGTGACGGTGCTGATGATGGTGATATTGATGATGGTCATGGGATGATGATCATGATGAGGCTGATGCTGATGCTGCTGATGATGATGACGATACTAATGATGATGCGGGTGTTGCTGAGGATGAGGATGATCGTGGTGATGATCATGGTGATGATGCTGCTGCTACTGATGGTGATGATGATGCTGATGAGGCTGGTGATGACGATGATGATGATGATGATGGTGATGATGACGATGATGATGGTGATGACAATAAAGATGATAATGCTGAAGATGACGATGATGACGACGATGCTGGCCGTGCTGACGATGCTGATGATGCCGCTGATGATGATGATGATGATTATGATGATAATGATGATGGCCATGGGATGATGATGATGATGATGATGATGATGATGATGATGATCATGATGATGATGTTGATGGTGCTATTGGTCACGATGATGAAAATTGCGATGATGGTGTTGATGCTGACGATGCTATTTCTGATAATGGTGATGATAACGATGATGATGCTGATGATGATGTTGATACTGATGATGATGCTGATGATGATGCTGATGCGGCTGATGATGGTGATGTCGATGATGACGATGATGATGCGAATGCTGATGACGATGCTGCTGTTGATGATGATAATGTTGATGATTATGATGATGATGATGATGATGATGATGATGATGATGATGATGATGATGCTGATGCTGATGCTGATGCTGATGCTGATGATGATGATGATGATGATGATGATGATGATGATGATGACGATGCTGCTGATGATGATGTTGTGATGGTGATGACGATGATGATGCTGTTATGGTGATTATGATGATGCTGATGATGATGCTGCTGCTGTTGATGACGATGATGACGATGATGACGATGATGACGATGCTGCTGCTGCTGCTGAGGAGGAGGAGGAGGAGGAGGAAGGAGGAAAGGAGGGGGGGAGGGAGGGAGGAGGAGGAGGAGGAACAGTAGGAGGAGGAGGAGGAGGAGGAGGAGGAGGAGGAGGATTTTTGTTCACCTGGACCTTTTCTCAGGCTAGGATCCAAGCGGTGACCTCATGCGGTGGCTGACTTCGGCAGCAACCCATGGGCCCCGACAAAAAGAGCTAGTTCGAGCCACATCTGGGCTCATAGCTCACGCGAGCAGCTTTCGAGCGAGGACCCTCCGCACCATCCTCACAGCTCGTCTCGCGGCCCCTCGCCCCACTCTCGTTGGAGGGAGCCGAGGGAAAAGAATTCACTGCCTGCTGCACTGACTCGTCACGATTGGCGGTGTGACGAGCAAACTTGTTGGGCCGAGACTCGGCACCAAAATCGGAGGCTGGGCGGATCCTCGACCCCTGGTCTGCAGGGGTCGAGTGGGACAAAACACTACATCGGTACGACCCTTCGTGGGAAGGCGCTCTGAGACCGTGGATTTCGATACCATCCGAATCAAAAGTTGGGGACGGGCGTTGAAACAAACCTTGGTCGCTCTCCGTGAGAGCGTGAGGACCCTCCGCACCATCCTCACAGCTCAGCACGTGACCCCTAGCCCCTCTCTCGTTGGAGGGAGCCGAGGGAAGAGAGAAACCAGCCTGCTGCACTGACTCTGCACAATTGGCGGTGTGTCGAGCCGTCTTGTAGGGCCGAACTTCACCACAAGAAACAGACGCAGGGCGGACCCTCGACCCCTGGGCTGCAGGGGTCGAGTGGAACAACTGGGGAGTGGCAGCAGCAACCACGACCTGCACGACAGACGACTGGTCAACGACCTCCTCACGCTGCTGCCCATCTCCCGTGAGCGGCAAAACGGTGCCATCCTGCAAAAGACTGGTGCGGGCGAAGCTGCTCGGGCCACTTGGGCCACTGACTGAGATTGCTGCAGCAGCCGTATCGACAGACGAAGACTCAACGACATCGTTAATCTGCTGCAGCTCCTGGCTCGCGGGTTGCACGGACGACGACTCAACGACAATTTCTTCCTGCGAGCCAGGGTGTGCATTCACAACTTCAGGTGAGATTTCAACAGTCACACCAGGAAGTCGTGGGTGCCGACCCTTACATATTCTGTACTTCCATCTCTCAGCATTGTTCCTGGTAGGGCGCCCGCACTTCTTACCCAGGGGAGCTAGAGGACCCAGGGTCGAGACAGCCTTGCAACTGACACAAACGAACAACGGCGAGTCGTCGCTACACTGGACGGATAGAAGCCTGTGTCCGAGAGCCGAGACTTGCCACAAAGTGTCGGGAATAACGCCAGAACAACCTTCACATGCAGGCTTGCCTGGGCTACCGAAAATTAACGGAGTGGGATGCTTAGTGCGCAAGCAAACTCCACAACGCCAATAAGAGAGGCACCACTCCCACACATGCTCAAACTCCGTGCCTGGTTTCACTGTGATTTCCTTATGGGGGCCTGGCCAGCACAACCCCGCTGAGGTCGAGCCGAGGCCACAGTGGCAAAATCCGAGCGGCCAGGCGGCAAACAGCCTTCGCAACGCTGATGTTGTGCGCAAGGTCAGTCAGTTGGGCGTCCGTGGGCCTAGGATGCGTGGCGAGGCCAGCCTTGGCAGCCTCATCCGCAGCATCATTACCAATTTTTAAACATCGGTCCCTGTCGGACAGGTCATCCGAGTCCACAACATGGGCTTTGACTTCGTGGAGGGTTCCCGTCCACCACGAAGAAAAGCTAGAAAACATGAGCCCCGCATAAGGCCTCTTATGGGACAGCTTAATGGCGGGGGGCTCACCGTGGGCACGAACAACATTGAGACAATCGGAGTAGCCAGTAGAGGGGCCAACAAGGCACTGGGAGGAAGCTTCGAGGGCCCCGTGCTCCCCAGCCTGGCTGGTCTGGGGGAGGGGGGCCCACATAGGCCCAAACGCACTAAACAATTTAGAACCGTCGTCTGCATGGGCTGTAAAACCCCAGCTTGCTCTGGAAAGCTCTTTAATGATGTGTCTCTGGCAGCTGCCGTCCATGAATATGTGACCCGAGACCGCCGTATCGACCCTCTCAGGATCTCCTTCCCGCCTGGTCTGGGTACCTCCTTCACCACGAGGACGGGGAACCGAGCCACCTGGGTGCGGGAACAGACCCTTAGTATTAGGAGGAGGAGGAGGAAGAGAGGAGGAGGAGGAGGAGAAGGAGGAGGAGGAGGACGACGAAAAGGAGGAGGAGGAGGAGTACAAAAGGAGGAAGAGGAGCAGGAGGAGGAGGAGGAGGAGGAGGGAGGAGGAAGGAGAAGGAGGAAACGGAGGAGGAAAGGGAGACAGAGGAGGAGGAGGAGGAGGAGTAGGAGGAGGAGGAAGATGCAGAGCACGCGGAGGAGGAGGAGGAGGAGGAGGAGGAGGAGGAGGAGGCGGACCAGTGTAAACCCACGAGTCATCAACGATGTTGGCATACACCTTCCCTCCAAGCTCCCTCTTCATCGGCCCCTAGAAGGGTTCATTTTCACTGAGAGAACTGCGTCGTTGGGAGACAGCCGCTTGAAAACCCTGAAGCATACCCAAGCATTATTCTCGAGACTTCAAAGCCACGGGTCAACCTGACCTGTTGCGTCTTGAAGATGTTCAATCACTCCAGAACGCCATTCCTGGAACACCAGCACCGCGAATCCACGTAACTGTTGCACCCTCCTAATCCTGAGCCTCTCCAAAACACCATTTGTGGTGCGCTGACAATTCACGGCGCTAAGGCGAGAGCCACATTTTCAAAAAAATAAAAAAAAACGCCCTCCATCTACGAAGCTATTACAATGTTTTGAAACGAATGTGCGCGGCGCTTACGCGGAAACCACAGGTTGGAAACCACCCGCCCTCCATCTGCGAAGCCGTTGCACATTTTTTAGCTTCAGGGCTATCGTTCGACCAGGTTCGGGGTGCGACTGGGGAAAGTTATGGACAAGGACAAGGAATGAAGGAGGACGAGGACGAGGAGGAGTAGGAGGAGGAGGAACACACGCAGGAAGAGGAGGAGGAGGAAGACCAGTGTAAACCCGAGAGTCATCAACGATGTTGGAATAAACCCTCCCTCCAAGTTACCTCAGGTCCGTTGGGGGGAGGACAACCGTTTAAAGACCCTGCAGCATGCCAAAACAGTATTATCGGGATTCCAACGCCACTGATCAACCTCACTGCTGCGTCTTGACGATCGTGAATGGTGCCAGAAGACTATTCCTGAGACTTCAACGCAGGGAACTAACGTAACCGTTGCGCCCTCATAATCCTGAATCCTTTTCAAACCGCCATTTTTGTTACGCTGATCTTGGGAATCCGTGAAACCCTTGCAATGTGTTGATACGATTGTGCGCGGCGCTAAGGCGAGAGCCACATTTTGGAAACGACCCGCATTCAATCCGCGAGAACTGTTGCAAATCTTTTCGTACGATTGTGCGCGGCGCTAAAGCGAGAGCCACATTTTTAAAACGACCCGCATTCAACCCGTGCAAACTGTAACAAATGTTGTAACGAATGCGCGCGGCGCTGAGGCGAGAGCCACATTTTGAAAACGACCCGCCCTCAATCCGTGAAGCTCTTGCAAATTTGTACAACGATTGGGCGCCGCGCTAAGGCGAGAGCCACATTTTGAATACCACCCGCCCTCAATCCGTGAATCCATTGCAAATATGTGCACCGCGCGAAGGCGAGAACCCCATTTTGCAAAGGACCCGCCCTCAATCCGTGGAGTTCTTGCAAATGTTTAACGACTGTGCGCCGCGCTGAGGCGAGAGCCACATTTTGAAAAACAATTGCCCTGCACCTGTGAAGCTGTTGTCAGTTTTTGAGCTTCAGAGTCCTAAATGCTGAGGAAGTTTCCGGCGAAACGCCCAACCCGCCCTGAAAAAGCTGGCCTCCGGCGAGGAAGAGGAGGAGAATGAGGAGGAGGAGGAGGAGGAGGAGGAGGAGGAGGAGGAGGAGGAGAGGAGGAGGAGGCGGAGGCGGCGGAGGAGGAGGAGGAGGAGGAGCAGGAGCAGGAAGAGGAGGAGGAGGAGGAGGAGAAGGAGGAGGAGGAGGACGAGGAGCAGGAGGAGGAGGACGTAGATAGAGGAGGACAAGGAGGAGCAGGGAGGACGAGGAGGAGGAGGAGGAGGAGGAGATGAGGAGGGGGAAGAGGAGCAGGAGGAGGAGGAAGAGGAGGAGGAGGAGGAGCAAGAGGAGGAGGAGGAGGAGGAGGAGAGAAAGGGGGGAGGAGGAGCAGGAGGAGGAGGAGGAGGAGGAGGAGGAGGAGAAGGAGGAGGAGGAGGAGGGAGGAGGAGAAGGAGGAGGAGGAGGAGGAGGAGCGGACGAGGAGGAGGAGGGGGGGGAGGAGGAGGAGGAATCAGAGGAGGAGGAGGAGGAGGAGGAGGAGGAGGAGGAGGAGGAGGAGGCGAGGACGAGGACGAGGACGAGGACGAGAACGAGGACGAGGACGACGAGGAAGAGGAGGAGGAGGAGGAAAGGGAGGAGGAGGAGGAGGAAAGGGAGGAGGAGGAGGAGGAGGAGGAGAGGAGGAGGAAAGGGAGGAGGAGGAGGAGGCCGAGGACAAGTTGGAGGAGGAGCAGCAGGAGCAGCAGGAGCAGCAGGAGCAGGAGGAGGAGGAGGAGGAGGAGAAGGAGAAGGAGGAGGGAGGAGGAGGAGGTGGAGGAGGGGAGGAGGAGGAGGAGGAGGAGGAAAAGCTGAGGAAGCGGCGGAGGCCAGCCCCAGAGCGGGGAGCGAGGAGGAGGAGGAGGAAAGGGAGGAGGAGGAGGAGGAGGAGGAAAGGGAGGAGGAGGAGGAGGAGGAGGAGGCCGAGGACAAGTTGGAGGAGGAGCAGGAGGAGCAGCAGGAGCAGCAGGAGCAGGAGGAGGAGGAGGAGAAGGAGGAGGAGGTGGAGGAGGAGGAGGTGGAGGAGGAGGAGGAGGAAACAGCTGAGGAAGCGGCGGAGGCCAGCCCCAGAGCGGGGAGCGAGGAGGAGGAGGAGGAGGAGGAGGAGGCGGAGGCGGAGGCAGTGGGCAGGGAGGAACCAGCGGCCGAGGAGCTGCCCGCACCGCGCGTCGCCGCCCCCGGGCAGCGCTCTTGCGGGCCCCCGGCCCCGCCGCCGCCTGGGCCCTCGCCGCCCGCGCTGGCTCGGTCGCGGCGGCCGCGCGCGCGGGCGCGCGCGGGCGCGGGCGAGCGCGGGCGCGGGCGTGCGTCGCCCGCTTGGCCTGGGGGTCCCCTCGGACTCGGGACCCCCGGGGCGGCGAGGAGGAGGAGGAGGAGGAGGAGTAGGAGGAGGAGGAGGAGGAGCAGGAGGAGGAGGAGGAGGAGGAGGAGGAGGACGACGACGACGACGACGACGCCGAGCAGTAAGTGGGGGGGAGCGGGACGATGACGTGGAGGAGCAGGAGGTGCGCACAGCCTGCTCAGGCCGGCACCATGTCCCAAGACATTGCCATGGACAGGTACGCCGCGGAGTTGCGGGCGGCCGCGGCAGCCGGGGAGCTCCCCTCCATTAGTCGGCTTCGCTCAGCATATCCTGCCTGACCTCTGTTGCCTCTCTGTCACGTCCTCCCTTACCTCCCCTCTTCCTCACCAGGCGTTGTCGCCCTGTTTCGGGCCCCTGGACCATCACAGATCGATCTGGCTCGAGCGATTTTCTGCGATGTCTCTATTTTTCGCAACGTCGGATCTATGGGTCCGTCCCCTTGCAGCTGTAATGCGAATTTCGGGCTTACAACCCGCTCTTCGGCGGATGAGGGCAAGCGAGGTCGTGCCCCATGCGTGGCTGCAGGGAACCGTCGACCCCCCCCCCTCCTCGCTCGCTCTGTAGGTGCGCATGCCCGACAACAGTGCTGACACATCATCGAGGTCCGCTGTCCCTCACCCCTCCGTCCTCACACAGAGATCGGGGAATAGTCTTCGCGCTCCTCCCCAGGCTTCGGCGATATCCTCAAGACGATCGGGGGGGGTGAGGGGTTTGTGATCATCTTCGATCGGTGTTCCCTTCCCGGTCTTGCTGATGCCGCTGCTGCTGCTGTTCCTCTTTCATCTCCTCTTCCCAGTCTGCTTGCCCATGTATCGTCGTACCTACCTAGAGCCCAGGCCCATTACGATTGCTTGCCCATCCCAAGCGTTGGGGACTGATGCGTGGGCCGATCGATAAGCTGACGGATCAGTGGACTGACAAGGAGACCGAGGCAAATCCGATGAGCACATTGTGAGAACGTATCAATTATCAATGTTGTCGTGTTCTCTCGGACGGCGACGTTTTTTGATTGGAAGGCCGTCGCCCAGGAGTCTCTGGCAATTCATAAGTGCATTCAGCGGCAGAGATAGAGAGGGGGTCGCAAACTTGGGTCGTCCTGGAAGCCATCCCGGGCATATTGGACGCGTTGCGCCTAGGAGGCGCCAGGCCGCCCGGGTAGACTCGGGAGGGGGGGGGCATGCGCTTGGACGCTACCATGGGGGGCGGGTGGACGTTCTTGTCCGCGGCGAGCGAGGGGTGGAAACGAGAAGCTCGGAAGGCGGCGGGACTACTCAGAAGCCTTCGCGCCTTGTGTGCTTCGCCTCGACGCTGCGAGCGAGGCCGCGATCGCCAAAAGTGTGTGTAGGTGTGTGTGTGTGTGCGTGTGTGTGTGTGTGTGTGTCTGTGTGTGTGCGTGTGAGCGTGCGTGTGCGTTTGCGTGAGCGTTTGCGTGTGTGTCGGTGTGTGCGTGCGTCGTTGATTATGTGTGCTGCTCGAGCATGTGTACCCACAACTATTGCATGCGTGGAAAGGTTTCCATTGTGCAAAGTGTTTCTCCAGACTGACTGCACATAACTGAAAAGCCAACGCCGTTAAACAAGCAACGACACCGTTCACACATTGATTCATGATCATGTGGACCAACGCTGATGCAAGCCCAGAAAGACCTTGCCAATATTACACAGCCAGGGACAAGTTATAACACAATCAACAAGACGAACACCTTGAATGGTCTACAGACAGCAGCGTCCAAAGAGGATCATTCAATGAGACTCGCCTTTCAATGTTGGCAGCGTGCGCAGGCGTGCACCATGGGCCAGCTCATCGATATGTTTTGCTTTGGCTTGCGCGCCCAGTGGCAACATTGGGAGGCGGATGCCACTTAATGCCCTGGTGCTCTTCCAATTCATCCTTCACAGGGCCGCCGGCGTGGGCGGTTCCATGTTTTGCCTTGCGGCCTCGTTCCCACAATCGGATGGCGAACATGCACCGCGCATTGCAGACGAGACGCTCTTCCGTAACATGTACAGGCATATGTCACTTGATGCGACGGGCCCCGCCTGGTCTGATTCAACACCGTTTCGGCTTCCATCCCTGTGCCACTTGTGTTACCTTTTTTCCCGCGGGGATGTAGCCGCACAAGCGTCGTGCTCTTCAAAAAGCAGTCAACGAACACGCGCGACCGAAAAACAGCTCGCATGGGAGGGCATTTGTGGAAGGACGAAGGTATTCCAATCTAGGCCCGCTGGGGGTCGACTGGAACGCGCCCTTGATCACAGCGGGGGCATAATTTCCTGGTTTCCGTTTGTGAGGGCGAGGGCAGATTGCGATTGGGGTCGATTTGGGGGCGTCCTTGGAGATAACGTCTTCCGCCTACGATTATTAAGGCGCCCCGAGTACAAAGCAGCGATCAACCCCTCCCCGGACGGGAACAATGGGGCTGCAAGAAGAAACGCTTTCGACTTCCTTATCCCGGAAGGCTGGCGTAAATAGGGTTGTTTCTGGACGGGGCCCAAAGGCAGATTTTGCGTGAGTTCTTGGCCGGGAAAGGCGAGAAACGGAGCAGTTCGCTTTGTCCCTTGGCTAGGCTTGACGAGCTGGGCTCCCAGCTTTCACTCGAGAAACTCTCGCGGCGGATCCCCATCCAGTGGCACGAGCATTCCTTTCACCGTCCTTCCTCCTCTCTCGGCACACGTTCCGAGACTGACGGTCTCGGGGCCCCCATGCCGCCAAGCCGTTGCGAAACCCGATGTTTCATATCATTTCTGTTGGACCTCCCTTTCCCTTTCCTCGTCTCGGCGGCGCGTCCAGGGGGGAAGACAGAGGGGGCAGGCCTTCTCAGAAGGCTCAGACGGCCTCCGGCGTTTTGAGAAGCTTCCTAAGCCTTCCCCAAAGCCACAGAGAGATTTTCAGAGGGCCAGAGGGGTTCGAAGCCCTGCCGCATTTTGTTTTGAGAAGGCTTCTTTCTCTCAGTTCCCCTTCGTCGCGCCGCCGGATCTTGCCTCCCAAACGCCGCCCCTCTTCGTCCGTGTCCGCGCCTTTGTCGTCGTTCCTTGTAGGAGCTTCAGCCGCTCGATGGCGAGATGGACTGCGAGATCGACGATTCCCAGGTGGCCTCCTCCTCCTTTCTATGGGCAGGAGGAGGAGGTGGATGAGGAGGAGGGGCATGAAGAGGAGCAGGAGGAGGGGCAGGAGCAGGAGGGGTAGGAGCAGGAGGAGAAGGACCAGGATGATGATGATGATGCTGCTGTTGCTGACGACGATGATGATGCTGCTGATGCTGATGCTGATGCTGATGCTGATGCTGATGCTGATTGTGCTGATGATCCTCATCATGCTGCTGATGATGATGGTGATGATGGTGATGATGATGATGATGATGATGATGATGATGATGATGATGATGATGATGATGATGATGAGAACAAGGAGGAGGAGGAGGCATCCCTTCTCATCGTTATGCTTCCCTTATGTATTTCTTGTCGTCCTCCTTATCCCGCTCCTCATCCTGTGTTTCACATGGTCCGCATCCTCATCCCCCCCCCCACATTTGCTCAACAAAATGCTCCATCCCCTGCCACTCACAGTAGGGGAATACTCATGCCCATGCCTGGGCCCCGGGGCCTCAGGCCCTGGACGCATCCGGATGCACACGGCGAGGAGGAAGGAGAGGGGGAGCACGAGGAAGGAGGAGCATCGGAGGAGCAGCAGACGCAAGATCACGGAGGATGGCGATCAGAAGAAAGACAACTCATGAAACGCGGTAAGCCCTCAGAGAAGGCTAGTAGGATCGGGAAGAGGAAGATGAGCAGGGGAAGAAGGTGGAACCAGGAATGAAAGGAAGAGGTGGATGTGCAGACGCCCATTTTCTTGATGGTGCCCAATCTCTTGCAGGATTTGTTATTATTGGCATGCTTCGAATGTGTCAAATTCTTACTCAGGCTCGCATCTGCGGCTTCTGGAGCGGTCGCCGTTGGTATGGTAAGGAAGTTTCGGGCGGGAACTTCGTCCCTCGTTTGCTTTTCGCTCGAGGGCCCGCTGGGCGATTGGACGATTGGACTGATTGGACGTCTATCCAATATTGGAGTTGATTGGATGGAGTCGTAGTAATGGACCCCATAGGAAGATTGGCGGATTGGAAAATTGGATACCTTCCAACATGGAGGTCCAATATTGGACCCCAGTTCCAATATTGGACCTGAGGTCCAATATTGGACCTCGGTTCGGAGAAGTCTCTGGGTTTTTGTGCGCGTGACGATTTCCCAATCCGGAGGTCCTATATTGGACCCCAGGACCAATTTGGAACCCGATTTGACCCATCTGAAGGTCCAATATTGGACCTCAAGTCCAATATTGGACCCCAGGTCCATTATTGGGACCGGAGGAGAGGCGGATGAGAGAGAGGGAGGGAGTCAAACGGACAAGAGGTGACGAAAGTAGGGTTCGTGCAGGGAAACGGGTCCTGAGGGGAAGGAGTCCTGACCCTCGGGCTTCTCTCCCAGAACGAGTCCTGCATCCCGATGCGTTCTCCGACGCTCCCAGGGTCCGTGGAGGGCCCCGAGAGCCCGGAAGCGGCGGAAAACCTTCAGGTACGCCTTCCTCGAGCACGAGCACGAAGCCATATGCCGTTCGGCGCGTGGGCAGGAACGACAAAGTGGACTCGAGAATGCAATGCTTGCGCTCAACAGGGCTATAGGAGGAGGAGGAGGAGGAGGAGGGAAGGAAGGAAGGAAGGAAGGAAGGACGGAAGGACGGAAGGACGGAAGGAAGGAAGGAAGGAAGGGAAAGCAAAGCACCCCCGGACCAGCTTTCCCTCAGGACCACCTGTTTCCCTCCGGACCACTCTGCTCCCACGTCTCAGGAGGGGAAAAACACACAGACACAATGAAGCGTCGACTCCCAGGACAATAGAGGAAACTATGGCAAGCGGGGGGGAAGACGAAAACCCAGAAAATATGGAACGACATGGGAAATCCTGGATGTTTGCGTGTGTGTGCTTATTTGTGTGTCCTTGAGCCCACGACCCTCGCCCGACTCGTGAGCACTCCCTGGCCCGGCCATGCCACCGCCAGCGCGCCTCTGGGCCTGGCGCGCGGGGCCTCCCCGCTCTCGCCGCCCGCGACCCCGGGGACGACAGCAACCGAAAAGCGCGCGAGGGCCGCGCGCTCGGGGAGTCCAACGAAAGGGGGAGATAGGGAAAGGGGGGGTTACGAAATCTGTTGCATGCAGCTGGTTTCGGCCCG